>CANTUQ010000471.1:0-44441 GCA_947683425.1 Excoecaria cochinchinensis
AGGGAAAATCACCAGAATCAAAAAATCGTAAAAAGTGGTGAAATTCTGGATCCGAGTCCAATAATTCGGGAAAACTTGATCGGAGTAGCTACTGGAAGCTTGCTGGTCACAACGCATCGAGAATTGGCCTCGTCGGGACCTGACGAATTTTTACGGATTTTCCTAGGGGTACCCCTAGGGAAAATCACCAGAATCGAAAAATCGTAAAAAGTGGTGAAATTCTGGATCCGAGTCCAATAATTCGGGAAAACTTGATCGGAGTAGCTACTGGAAGCTTGCCGGTCACAACGCATCGAGAATTGGCCTCGTCGGGACCTGACGAATTTTTACGGATTTCCCTAGGGGTACCCCTAGGGAAAATCACCAGAATCGAAAAATCGTAAAAAGTGGTGAAATTCTGGATCCGAGTCCAATAATTCGGGGAAAACTTGATCGGAGTAGCTACTGGAAGCTTGCCGGTCACAACGCATCGAGAATTGGCCTCGTCGGGACCTGACGAATTTTTACGGATTTCCCTAGGCCAGAATCCTAGGGAAAATCACCAGAATCGAAAAATCGTAAAAAGTGGTGAAATTCTGGATCCGAGTCCAATAATTCGGGAAAACTTGATCGGAGTAGCTACTAGTAGCTTGCCGGTCACAACGCATCGAGAATTGGCCTCGTCGGGACCTGACGAATTTTTACGGATTTCCCTAGGGGTACCCCTAGGGAAAATCACCAGAATCGAAAAATCGTAAAAAGTGGTGAAATTCTGGATCCGAGTCCAAGAATTCGGGAAAACTTGATCGGAGTAGCTACTGGAATCTTGCCGGTCACAACGCATCGAGAATTGGCCTCGTCGGGACCTGACGAATTTTTACGGATTTCCCTAGGGGTACCCCTAGGGAAAATCACCAGAATCGAAAAATCGTAAAAAGTGGTGAAATTCTGGATCCGAGTCCAATAATTCGGGAAAACTTGATCGGAGTAGCTACTGGAAGCTTGCCGGTCACAACGCATCGAGAATTGGCCTCGTCGGGACCTGACGAATTTTTACGGATTTCCCTAGGGGTACCCCTAGGGAAAATCACCAGAATCGAAAAATCGTAAAAAGTGGTGAAATTCTGGATCCGAGTCCAATAATTCGGGAAAACTTGATCGGAGTAGCTACTGGAAGCTTGCCGGTCAGAACGCATCGAGAATTGGCCTCGTCGGGACCTGACGAATTTTTACGGATTTCCCTAGGTGTACCCCTAGGAAAAATCACCAGAATCGAAAAATCGTAAAAAGTGGTGAAATTCTGGATCCGAGTCCAATAATTCGGGAAAACTTGATCGGAGTAGCTACTGGAAGCTTGCCGGTCACAACGCATCGAGAATTGGCCTCGTCGGGACCTGACGAATTTTTACGGATTTCCCTAGGGGTAATCCTAGGGAAAATCACCAGAATCGAAAATCGTAAAAAGTGGTGAAATTCTGGATCCGAGTCCAATAATTCGGGAAAACTTGATCGGAGTAGCTACTAGAAGCTTGCCGGACACAACGCATCGAGAATTGGCCTCGTCGGGACCTGACGAATTTTTACGGATTTCCCTAGGGGTACCCCTAGGGAAAATCACCAGAATCGAAAAATCGTAAAAAGTGGTGAAATTCTGGATCCGAGTCCAATAATTCGGGAAAACTTGATCGGAGTAGCTACTGGAAGCTTGCCGGTCACAACGCATCGAGAATTGGCCTCGTCGGGACCTGACGAATTTTACGGATTTCCCTAGGGGTACCCCTAGGGAAAATCACCAGAATCGAAAAATCGTAAAAAGTGGTGAAATTCTGGATCCGAGTCCAATAATTCGGGAAAACTTGATCGGAGTAGCTACTGGAAGCTTGCCGGTCACAACGCATCGAGAATTGGCCTCGTCGGGACCTGACGAATTTTTACGGATTTCCCTAGGCCAGAATCGAAAATCGTAAAAAGTGGTGAAATTCTGGATCCGAGTCCAATAATTCGGGAAAACTTGATCGGAGTAGCTACTGGTAACTTGCCGGTCACAACGCATCGAGAATTGGCCTCATCGGGACCTGACGAATTTTTACGGATTTCCCTAGGGGTACCCCTAGGGAAAATCACCAGAATCGAAAAATCGTAAAAAGTGGTGAAATTCTGGATCCGAGTCCAATAATTCGGGAAAACTTGATCGGAGTAGCTACTGGAAGCTTGCCGGTCAGAACGCATCGAGAATTGGCCTCGTCGGGACCTGACGAATTTTTACGGATTTTCCTAGGTGTACCCCTAGGGAAAATCACCAGAATCGAAAAATCGTAAAAAGTGGTGAAATTCTGGATCCGAGTCCAATAATTCGGGAAAACTTGATCGGAGTAGCTACTGGAAGCTTGCCGGTCACAACGCATCGAGAATTGGCCTCGTCGGGACCTGACGAATTTTTACGGATTTCCCTAGGGGTAATCCTAGGGAAAATCACCAGAATCGAAAAATCGTAAAAAGTGGTGAAATTCTGGATCCGAGTCCAATAATTCGGGAATACTTGATCGGAGTAGCTACTAGAAGCTTGCCGGACACAACGCATCGAGAATTGGCCTCGTCGGGACCTGACGAATTTTTACGGATTTCCCTAGAGGTACCCCTAGGGAAAATCACCAGAATCGAAAAATCGTAAAAAGTGGTGAAATTCTGGATCCGAGTCCAATAATTCGGGAAAACTTGATCGGAGTAGCTACTGGAAGCTTGCCGGTCACAACGCATCGAGAATTGGCCTCGTCGGGACCTGACGAATTTTTACGGATTTCCCTAGGCCAGAATCGAAAAATCGTAAAAAGTGGTGAAATTCTGGATCCGAGTCCAATAATTCGGGAAAACTTGATCGGAGTAGCTACTGGAAGCTTGCCGGTCACAACTCATCGAGAATTGGCCTCATCGGGACCTAACGAATTTTTACGGATTTTCCTAGGGGTACCCCTAGGGAAAATCACCAGAATCGAAAAATCGTAAAAAGTGGTGAAATTCTGGATCCGAGTCCAATAATTCGGGAAAACTTGATCGGAGTAGCTACTGGAAGCTTGCCGGTCACAACGCATCGAGAATTGGCCTCGTCGGGACCTGACGAATTTTTACGGATTTCCCTAGGCCAGAATCCTAGGGAAAATCACCAGAATCGAAAAATCGTAAAAAGTGGTGAAATTCTGGATCCGAGTCCAATAATTCGGGAAAACTTGATCGGAGTAGCTACTAGTAGCTTGCCGGTCACAACGCATCGAGAATTGGCCTCGTCGGGACCTGACGAATTTTTACGGATTTCCCTAGGGGTACCGCTAGGGAAAATCACCAGAATCGAAAAATCGTAAAACGTGGTGAAATTCTGGATCCGAGTCCAAGAATTCGGGAAAACTTGATCGGAGTAGCTACTGGAATCTTGCCGGTCACAACGCATCGAGAATTGGCCTCGTCGGGACCTGACGAATTTTTACGGATTTCCCTAGGGGTACCCCTAGGGAAAATCACCAGAATCGAAAAATCGTAAAAAGTGGTGAAATTCTGGATCCGAGTCCAATAATTCGGGAAAACTTGATCGGAGTAGCTACTGGAAGCTTGCCGGTCACAACGCATCGAGAATTGGCCTCGTCGGGACCTGACGAATTTTTACGGATTTCCCTAGGGGTACCCCTAGGGAAAATCACCAGAATCAAAAAATCGTAAAAAGTGGTGAAATTCTGGATCCGAGTCCAATAATTCGGGAAAACTTGATCGGAGTAGCTACTGGAAGCTTGCTGGTCACAACGCATCGAGAATTGGCCTCGTCGGGACCTGACGAATTTTTACGGATTTTCCTAGGGGTACCCCTAGGGAAAATCACCAGAATCGAAAAATCGTAAAAAGTGGTGAAATTCTGGATCCGAGTCCAATAATTCGGGAAAACTTGATCGGAGTAGCTACTGGAAGCTTGCCGGTCACAACGCATCGAGAATTGGCCTCGTCGGGACCTGACGAATTTTTACGGATTTCCCTAGGGGTACCCCTAGGGAAAATCACCAGAATCGAAAAATCGTAAAAAGTGGTGAAATTCTGGATCCGAGTCCAATAATTCGGGAAAACTTGATCGGAGTAGCTACTGGAAGCTTGCCGGTCACAACGCATCGAGAATTGGCCTCGTCGGGACCTGACGAATTTTTACGGATTTCCCTAGGCCAGAATCCTAGGGAAAATCACCAGAATCGAAAAATCGTAAAAAGTGGTGAAATTCTGGATCCGAGTCCAATAATTCGGGAAAACTTGATCGGAGTAGCTACTAGTAGCTTGCCGGTCACAACGCATCGAGAATTGGCCTCGTCGGGACCTGACGAATTTTTACGGATTTCCCTAGGGGTACCCCTAGGGAAAATCACCAGAATCGAAAAATCGTAAAAAGTGGTGAAATTCTGGATCCGAGTCCAAGAATTCGGGAAAACTTGATCGGAGTAGCTACTGGAATCTTGCCGGTCACAACGCATCGAGAATTGGCCTCGTCGGGACCTGACGAATTTTTACGGATTTCCCTAGGGGTACCCCTAGGGAAAATCACCAGAATCGAAAAATCGTAAAAAGTGGTGAAATTCTGGATCCGAGTCCAATAATTCGGGAAAACTTGATCGGAGTAGCTACTGGAAGCTTGCCGGTCACAACGCATCGAGAATTGGCCTCGTCGGGACCTGACGAATTTTTACGGATTTCCCTAGGGGTACCCCTAGGGAAAATCACCAGAATCGAAAAATCGTAAAAAGTGGTGAAATTCTGGATCCGAGTCCAATAATTCGGGAAAACTTGATCGGAGTAGCTACTGGAAGCTTGCCGGTCAGAACGCATCGAGAATTGGCCTCGTCGGGACCTGACGAATTTTTACGGATTTCCCTAGGTGTACCCCTAGGAAAAATCACCAGAATCGAAAAATCGTAAAAAGTGGTGAAATTCTGGATCCGAGTCCAATAATTCGGGAAAACTTGATCGGAGTAGCTACTGGAAGCTTGCCGGTCACAACGCATCGAGAATTGGCCTCGTCGGGACCTGACGAATTTTTACGGATTTCCCTAGGGGTAATCCTAGGGAAAATCACCAGAATCGAAAAATCGTAAAAAGTGGTGAAATTCTGGATCCGAGTCCAATAATTCGGGAAAACTTGATCGGAGTAGCTACTAGAAGCTTGCCGGACACAACGCATCGAGAATTGGCCTCGTCGGGACCTGACGAATTTTTACGGATTTCCCTAGGGGTACCCCTAGGGAAAATCACCAGAATCGAAAAATCGTAAAAAGTGGTGAAATTCTGGATCCGAGTCCAATAATTCGGGAAAACTTGATCGGAGTAGCTACTGGAAGCTTGCCGGTCACAACGCATCGAGAATTGGCCTCGTCGGGACCTGACGAATTTTTACGGATTTCCCTAGGGGTACCCCTAGGGAAAATCACCAGAATCGAAAAATCGTAAAAAGTGGTGAAATTCTGGATCCGAGTCCAATAATTCGGGAAAACTTGATCGGAGTAGCTACTGGAAGCTTGCCGGTCACAACGCATCGAGAATTGGCCTCGTCGGGACCTGACGAATTTTTACGGATTTCCCTAGGCCAGAATCGAAAAATCGTAAAAAGTGGTGAAATTCTGGATCCGAGTCCAATAATTCGGGAAAACTTGATCGGAGTAGCTACTGGTAACTTGCCGGTCACAACGCATCGAGAATTGGCCTCATCGGGACCTGACGAATTTTTACGGATTTCCCTAGGGGTACCCCTAGGGAAAATCACCAGAATCGAAAAATCGTAAAAAGTGGTGAAATTCTGGATCCGAGTCCAATAATTCGGGAAAACTTGATCGGAGTAGCTACTGGAAGCTTGCCGGTCAGAACGCATCGAGAATTGGCCTCGTCGGGACCTGACGAATTTTTACGGATTTTCCTAGGTGTACCCCTAGGGAAAATCACCAGAATCGAAAAATCGTAAAAAGTGGTGAAATTCTGGATCCGAGTCCAATAATTCGGGAAAACTTGATCGGAGTAGCTACTGGAAGCTTGCCGGTCACAACGCATCGAGAATTGGCCTCGTCGGGACCTGACGAATTTTTACGGATTTCCCTAGGGGTAATCCTAGGGAAAATCACCAGAATCGAAAAATCGTAAAAAGTGGTGAAATTCTGGATCCGAGTCCAATAATTCGGGAATACTTGATCGGAGTAGCTACTAGAAGCTTGCCGGACACAACGCATCGAGAATTGGCCTCGTCGGGACCTGACGAATTTTTACGGATTTCCCTAGAGGTACCCCTAGGGAAAATCACCAGAATCGAAAAATCGTAAAAAGTGGTGAAATTCTGGATCCGAGTCCAATAATTCGGGAAAACTTGATCGGAGTAGCTACTGGAAGCTTGCCGGTCACAACGCATCGAGAATTGGCCTCGTCGGGACCTGACGAATTTTTACGGATTTCCCTAGGCCAGAATCGAAAAATCGTAAAAAGTGGTGAAATTCTGGATCCGAGTCCAATAATTCGGGAAAACTTGATCGGAGTAGCTACTGGAAGCTTGCCGGTCACAACTCATCGAGAATTGGCCTCATCGGGACCTAACGAATTTTTACGGATTTTCCTAGGGGTACCCCTAGGGAAAATCACCAGAATCGAAAAATCGTAAAAAGTGGTGAAATTCTGGATCCGAGTCCAATAATTCGGGAAAACTTGATCGGAGTAGCTACTGGAAGCTTGCCGGTCACAACGCATCGAGAATTGGCCTCGTCGGGACCTGACGAATTTTTACGGATTTCCCTAGGCCAGAATCCTAGGGAAAATCACCAGAATCGAAAAATCGTAAAAAGTGGTGAAATTCTGGATCCGAGTCCAATAATTCGGGAAAACTTGATCGGAGTAGCTACTAGTAGCTTGCCGGTCACAACGCATCGAGAATTGGCCTCGTCGGGACCTGACGAATTTTTACGGATTTCCCTAGGGGTACCGCTAGGGAAAATCACCAGAATCGAAAAATCGTAAAACGTGGTGAAATTCTGGATCCGAGTCCAAGAATTCGGGAAAACTTGATCGGAGTAGCTACTGGAATCTTGCCGGTCACAACGCATCGAGAATTGGCCTCGTCGGGACCTGACGAATTTTTACGGATTTCCCTAGGGGTACCCCTAGGGAAAATCACCAGAATCGAAAAATCGTAAAAAGTGGTGAAATTCTGGATCCGAGTCCAATAATTCGGGAAAACTTGATCGGAGTAGCTACTGGAAGCTTGCCGGTCACAACGCATCGAGAATTGGCCTCGTCGGGACCTGACGAATTTTTACGGATTTCCCTAGGGGTACCCCTAGGGAAAATCACCAGAATCAAAAAATCGTAAAAAGTGGTGAAATTCTGGATCCGAGTCCAATAATTCGGGAAAACTTGATCGGAGTAGCTACTGGAAGCTTGCTGGTCACAACGCATCGAGAATTGGCCTCGTCGGGACCTGACGAATTTTTACGGATTTTCCTAGGGGTACCCCTAGGGAAAATCACCAGAATCGAAAAATCGTAAAAAGTGGTGAAATTCTGGATCCGAGTCCAATAATTCGGGAAAACTTGATCGGAGTAGCTACTGGAAGCTTGCCGGTCACAACGCATCGAGAATTGGCCTCGTCGGGACCTGACGAATTTTTACGGATTTCCCTAGGGGTACCCCTAGGGAAAATCACCAGAATCGAAAAATCGTAAAAAGTGGTGAAATTCTGGATCCGAGTCCAATAATTCGGGAAAACTTGATCGGAGTAGCTACTGGAAGCTTGCCGGTCACAACGCATCGAGAATTGGCCTCGTCGGGACCTGACGAATTTTTACGGATTTCCCTAGGCCAGAATCCTAGGGAAAATCACCAGAATCGAAAAATCGTAAAAAGTGGTGAAATTCTGGATCCGAGTCCAATAATTCGGGAAAACTTGATCGGAGTAGCTACTAGTAGCTTGCCGGTCACAACGCATCGAGAATTGGCCTCGTCGGGACCTGACGAATTTTTACGGATTTCCCTAGGGGTACCCCTAGGGAAAATCACCAGAATCGAAAAATCGTAAAAAGTGGTGAAATTCTGGATCCGAGTCCAAGAATTCGGGAAAACTTGATCGGAGTAGCTACTGGAATCTTGCCGGTCACAACGCATCGAGAATTGGCCTCGTCGGGACCTGACGAATTTTTACGGATTTCCCTAGGGGTACCCCTAGGGAAAATCACCAGAATCGAAAAATCGTAAAAAGTGGTGAAATTCTGGATCCGAGTCCAATAATTCGGGAAAACTTGATCGGAGTAGCTACTGGAAGCTTGCCGGTCACAACGCATCGAGAATTGGCCTCGTCGGGACCTGACGAATTTTTACGGATTTCCCTAGGGGTACCCCTAGGGAAAATCACCAGAATCGAAAAATCGTAAAAAGTGGTGAAATTCTGGATCCGAGTCCAATAATTCGGGAAAACTTGATCGGAGTAGCTACTGGAAGCTTGCCGGTCACAACGCATCGAGAATTGGCCTCGTCGGGACCTGACGAATTTTTACGGATTTTCCTAGGGGTACCCCTAGGGAAAATCACCAGAATCGAAAAATCGTAAAAAGTGGTGAAATTCTGGATCCGAGTCCAATAATTCGGGAAAACTTGATCGGAGTAGCTACTGGAAGCTTGCCGGTCACAACGCATCGAGAATTGGCCTCGTCGGGACCTGACGAATTTTTACGGATTTCCCTAGGGGTACCCCTAGGGAAAATCACCAGAATCGAAAAATCGTAAAAAGTGGTGAAATTCTGGATCCGAGTCCAATAATTCGGGAAAACTTGATCGGAGTAGCTACTGGAAGCTTGCCGGTCATAACGCATCGAGAATTGGCCTCGTCGGGACCTGACGAATTTTTACGGATTTCCCTAGGGGTACCCCTAGGGAAAATCACCAGAATCGAAAAATCGTAAAAAGTGGTGAAATTCTGGATCCGAGTCCAATAATTCGGGAAAATTTGATCGGAGTAGCTACTGGAAGCTTGCCGGTCACAACGCATCGAGAATTGGCCTCGTCGGGACCTGAGGAATTTTTACGGATTTCCCTAGGGGTACCCCTAGGGAAAATCACCAGAATCGAAAAATCGTAAAAAGTGGTGAAATTCTGGATCCGAGTCCAATAATTCGGGAAATCTTGATCGGAGTAGCTACTGGAAGCTTGCCGGTCTCAACGCATTGAGAATTGGCCTTGTCGGGACCTGACGAATTTTTACGGATTTCCCTAGGGGTACCCCTAGGGAAAATCACCAGAATCGAAAAATCGTAAAAAGTGGTGAAATTCTGGATCCGAGTCCAATAATTCGGGAAAACTTGATCGGAATAGCTACTGGAAGCTTGCCGGTCACAACGCATCGAGAATTGGCCTCGTCGGGACCTGACGAATTTTTACGGATTTCCCTAGGACAGAATCGAAAAATCGTAAAAAGTGGTGAAATTCTGGATCCGAGTCCAATAATTCGGGAAAACTTGATCGGAGTAGCTACTGGAAGCTTGCCGGTCACAACGCATCGAGAATTGGCCTCGTCGGGACCTGACGAATTTTTACGGATTTCCCTAGGCCAGAATCGAAAAATCGTAAAAAGTGGTGAAATTCTGGATCCGAGTCCAATAATTCGGGAAAACTTGATCGGAGTAGCTACTAGTAGCTTGCCGGTCACAACGCATCGAGAATTGGCCTCGTCGGGACCTGACGAATTTTTACGGATTTCCCTAGGGGTACCCCTAGGGAAAATCACCAGAATCGAAAAATCGTAAAAAGTGGTGAAATTCTGGATCCGAGTCCAATAATTCGGGAAAACTTGATCGGAGTAGCTACTGGAATCTTGCCGGTCACAACGCATCGAGAATTGGCCTCGTCGGGACCTGACGAATTTTTACGGATTTCCCTAGGGGTACCCCTAGGGAAAATCACCAGAATCGAAAAATCGTAAAAAGTGGTGAAATTCTGGATCCGAGTCCAATAATTCGGGAAAACTTGATCGGAGTAGCTACTGGAAGCTTGCCGGTCACAACGCATCGAGAATTGGCCTCGTCGGGACCTGACGAATTTTTACGGATTTCCCTAGGGGTAATCCTAGGGAAAATCACCAGAATCGAAAAATCGTAAAAAGTGGTGAAATTCTGGATCCGAGTCCAATAATTCGGGAAAACTTGATCGGAGTAGCTACTAGAAGCTTGCCGGACACAACGCATCGAGAATTGGCCTCGTCGGGACCTGACGAATTTTTACGGATTTCCCTAGGGGTACCCCTAGGGAAAATCACCAGAATCGAAAAATCGTAAAAAGTGGTGAAATTCTGAATCCGAGTCCAATAATTCGGGAAAACTTGATCGGAGTAGCTACTGGAAGCTTGCCGGTCACAACGCATCGAGAATTGGCCTCGTCGGGACCTGACGAATTTTTACGGATTTCCCTAGGCCAGAATCGAAAAATCGTAAAAAGTGGTGAAATTCTGGATCCGAGTCCAATAATTCGGGAAAACTTGATCGGAGTAGCTACTGGAAGCTTGCCGGTCACAACTCATCGAGAATTGGCCTCGTCGGGACCTGACGAATTTTTACGGATTTTCCTAGGGGTACCCCTAGGGAAAATCACCAGAATCGAAAAATCGTAAAAAGTGGTGAAATTCTGGATCCGAGTCCAATAATTCGGGAAAACTTGATCGGAGTAGCTACTGGAAGCTTGCCGGTCACAACGCATCGAGAATTGGCCTCGTCGGGACCTGACGAATTTTTACGGATTTCCCTAGGGGTAATCCTAGGGAAAATCACCAGAATCGAAAAATCGTAAAAAGTGGTGAAATTCTGGATCCGAGTCCAATAATTCGGGAAAACTTGATCGGAGTAGCTACTAGTAGCTTGCCGGTCACAACGCATCTAGAATTGGCCTCGTCGGGACCTGACGAATTTTTACGGATTTCCCTAGGGGTACCCCTAGGGAAAATCACCAGAATCGAAAAATCGTAAAAAGTGGTGAAATTCTGGATCCGAGTCCAATAATTCGGGAAAACTTGATCGGAGTAGCTACTGGAATCTTGCCGGTCACAACGCATCGAGAATTGGCCTCGTCGGGACCTGACGAATTTTTACGGATTTCCCTAGGGGTACCCCTAGGGAAAATCACCAGAATCGAAAAATCGTAAAAAGTGGTGAAATTCTGGATCCGAGTCCAATAATTCGGGAAAACTTGATCGGAGTAGCTACTGGAAGCTTGCCGGTCACAACGCATCGAGAATTGGCCTCGTCGGGACCTGACGAATTTTTACGGATTTCCCTAGGGGTAATCCTAGGGAAAATCACCAGAATCGAAAAATCGTAAAAAGTGGTGAAATTCTGGATCCGAGTCCAATAATTCGGGAAAACTTGATCGGAGTAGCTACTGGAAGCTTGCCGGTCACAACGCATCGAGAATTGGCCTCGTCGGGACCTGACGAATTTTTACGGATTTCCCTAGGGGTAATCCTAGGGAAAATCACCAGAATCGAAAAATCGTAAAAAGTGGTGAAATTCTGGATCCGAGTCCAATAATTCGGGAAAACTTGATCGGAGTAGCTACTAGTAGCTTGCCGGTCACAACGCATCTAGAATTGGCCTCGTCGGGACCTGACGAATTTTTACGGATTTCCCTAGGGGTACCCCTAGGGAAAATCACCAGAATCGAAAAATCGTAAAAAGTGGTGAAAGTCTGGATCCGAGTCCAATAATTCGGGAAAACTTGATCGGAGTAGCTACTGGAATCTTGCCGGTCACAACGCATCGAGAATTTGCCTCGTCGGGACCTGACGAATTTTTACGGATTTCCCTAGGGGTACCCCTAGGGAAAATCACCAGAATCGAAAAATCGTAAAAAGTGGTGAAATTCTGGATCCGAGTCCAATAATTCGGGAAAACTTGATCGGAGTAGCTACTGGAAGCTTGCCGGTCACAACGCATCGAGAATTGGCCTCGTCGGGACCTGACGAATTTTTACGGATTTCCCTAGGGGTAATCCTAGGGAAAATCACCAGAATCGAAAAATCGTAAAAAGTGGTGAAATTCTGGATCCGAGTCCAATAATTCGGGAAAACTTGATCGGAGTAGCTACTAGTAGCTTGCCGGTCACAACGCATCTAGAATTGGCCTCGTCGGGACCTGACGAATTTTTACGGATTTCCCTAGGGGTACCCCTAGGGAAAATCACCAGAATCGAAAAATCGTAAAAAGTGGTGAAATTCTGGATCCGAGTCCAATAATTCGGGAAAACTTGATCGGAGTAGCTACTGGAATCTTGCCGGTCACAACGCATCGAGAATTGGCCTCGTCGGGACCTGACGAATTTTTACGGATTTCCCTAGGGGTACCCCTAGGGAAAATCACCAGAATCGAAAAATCGTAAAAAGTGGTGAAATTCTGGATCCGAGTCCAATAATTCGGGAAAACTTGATCGGAGTAGCTACTGGAAGCTTGCCGGTCACAACGCATCGAGAATTGGCCTCGTCGGGACCTGACGAATTTTTACGGATTTCCCTAGGCCAGAATCCTAGGGAAAATCACCAGAATCGAAAAATCGTAAAAAGTGGTGAAATTCTGGATCCGAGTCCAATAATTCGGGAAAACTTGATCGGAGTAGCTACTCGTAGCTTGCCGGTCACAACGCATCGAGAATTGGCCTCGTCGGGACCTGACGAATTTTTACGGATTTCCCTAGGGGTACCCCTAGGGAAAATCACCAGAATCGAAAAATCGTAAAAAGTGGTGAAATTCTGGATCCGAGTCCAAGAATTCGGGAAAACTTGATCGGAGTAGCTACTGGAATCTTGCCGGTCACAACGCATCGAGAATTGGCCTCGTCGGGACCTGACGAATTTTTACGGATTTCCCTAGGGGTACCCCTAGGGAAAATCACCAGAATCGAAAAATCGTAAAAAGTGGTGAAATTCTGGATCCGAGTCCAATAATTCGGGAAAACTTGATCGGAGTAGCTACTGGAAGCTTGCCGGTCACAACGCATCGAGAATTGGCCTCGTCGGGACCTGACGAATTTTTACGGATTTCCCTAGGGGTACCCCTAGGGAAAATCACCAGAATCGAAAAATCGTAAAAAGTGGTGAAATTCTGGATCCGAGTCCAATAATTCGGGAAAACTTGATCGGAGTAGCTACTGGAAGCTTGCCGGTCACAACGCATCGAGAATTGGCCTCGTCGGGACCTGACGAATTTTTACGGATTTTCCTAGGGGTACCCCTAGGGAAAATCACCAGAATCGAAAAATCGTAAAAAGTGGTGAAATTCTGGATCCGAGTCCAATAATTCGGGAAAACTTGATCGGAGTAGCTACTGGAAGCTTGCCGGTCACAACGCATCGAGAATTGGCCTCGTCGGGACCTGACGAATTTTTACGGATTTCCCTAGGGGTACCCCTAGGGAAAATCACCAGAATCGAAAAATCGTAAAAAGTGGTGAAATTCTGGATCCGAGTCCAATAATTCGGGAAAACTTGATCGGAGTAGCTACTGGAAGCTTGCCGGTCATAACGCATCGAGAATTGGCCTCGTCGGGACCTGACGAATTTTTACGGATTTCCCTAGGGGTACCCCTAGGGAAAATCACCAGAATCGAAAAATCGTAAAAAGTGGTGAAATTCTGGATCCGAGTCCAATAATTCGGGAAAATTTGATCGGAGTAGCTACTGGAAGCTTGCCGGTCACAACGCATCGAGAATTGGCCTCGTCGGGACCTGAGGAATTTTTACGGATTTCCCTAGGGGTACCCCTAGGGAAAATCACCAGAATCGAAAAATCGTAAAAAGTGGTGAAATTCTGGATCCGAGTCCAATAATTCGGGAAATCTTGATCGGAGTAGCTACTGGAAGCTTGCCGGTCTCAACGCATTGAGAATTGGCCTTGTCGGGACCTGACGAATTTTTACGGATTTCCCTAGGGGTACCCCTAGGGAAAATCACCAGAATCGAAAAATCGTAAAAAGTGGTGAAATTCTGGATCCGAGTCCAATAATTCGGGAAAACTTGATCGGAATAGCTACTGGAAGCTTGCCGGTCACAACGCATCGAGAATTGGCCTCGTCGGGACCTGACGAATTTTTACGGATTTCCCTAGGACAGAATCGAAAAATCGTAAAAAGTGGTGAAATTCTGGATCCGAGTCCAATAATTCGGGAAAACTTGATCGGAGTAGCTACTGGAAGCTTGCCGGTCACAACGCATCGAGAATTGGCCTCGTCGGGACCTGACGAATTTTTACGGATTTCCCTAGGCCAGAATCGAAAAATCGTAAAAAGTGGTGAAATTCTGGATCCGAGTCCAATAATTCGGGAAAACTTGATCGGAGTAGCTACTAGTAGCTTGCCGGTCACAACGCATCGAGAATTGGCCTCGTCGGGACCTGACGAATTTTTACGGATTTCCCTAGGGGTACCCCTAGGGAAAATCACCAGAATCGAAAAATCGTAAAAAGTGGTGAAATTCTGGATCCGAGTCCAATAATTCGGGAAAACTTGATCGGAGTAGCTACTGGAATCTTGCCGGTCACAACGCATCGAGAATTGGCCTCGTCGGGACCTGACGAATTTTTACGGATTTCCCTAGGGGTACCCCTAGGGAAAATCACCAGAATCGAAAAATCGTAAAAAGTGGTGAAATTCTGGATCCGAGTCCAATAATTCGGGAAAACTTGATCGGAGTAGCTACTGGAAGCTTGCCGGTCACAACGCATCGAGAATTGGCCTCGTCGGGACCTGACGAATTTTTACGGATTTCCCTAGGGGTAATCCTAGGGAAAATCACCAGAATCGAAAAATCGTAAAAAGTGGTGAAATTCTGGATCCGAGTCCAATAATTCGGGAAAACTTGATCGGAGTAGCTACTAGAAGCTTGCCGGACACAACGCATCGAGAATTGGCCTCGTCGGGACCTGACGAATTTTTACGGATTTCCCTAGGGGTACCCCTAGGGAAAATCACCAGAATCGAAAAATCGTAAAAAGTGGTGAAATTCTGAATCCGAGTCCAATAATTCGGGAAAACTTGATCGGAGTAGCTACTGGAAGCTTGCCGGTCACAACGCATCGAGAATTGGCCTCGTCGGGACCTGACGAATTTTTACGGATTTCCCTAGGCCAGAATCGAAAAATCGTAAAAAGTGGTGAAATTCTGGATCCGAGTCCAATAATTCGGGAAAACTTGATCGGAGTAGCTACTGGAAGCTTGCCGGTCACAACTCATCGAGAATTGGCCTCGTCGGGACCTGACGAATTTTTACGGATTTTCCTAGGGGTACCCCTAGGGAAAATCACCAGAATCGAAAAATCGTAAAAAGTGGTGAAATTCTGGATCCGAGTCCAATAATTCGGGAAAACTTGATCGGAGTAGCTACTGGAAGCTTGCCGGTCACAACGCATCGAGAATTGGCCTCGTCGGGACCTGACGAATTTTTACGGATTTCCCTAGGGGTAATCCTAGGGAAAATCACCAGAATCGAAAAATCGTAAAAAGTGGTGAAATTCTGGATCCGAGTCCAATAATTCGGGAAAACTTGATCGGAGTAGCTACTAGTAGCTTGCCGGTCACAACGCATCTAGAATTGGCCTCGTCGGGACCTGACGAATTTTTACGGATTTCCCTAGGGGTACCCCTAGGGAAAATCACCAGAATCGAAAAATCGTAAAAAGTGGTGAAATTCTGGATCCGAGTCCAATAATTCGGGAAAACTTGATCGGAGTAGCTACTGGAATCTTGCCGGTCACAACGCATCGAGAATTGGCCTCGTCGGGACCTGACGAATTTTTACGGATTTCCCTAGGGGTACCCCTAGGGAAAATCACCAGAATCGAAAAATCGTAAAAAGTGGTGAAATTCTGGATCCGAGTCCAATAATTCGGGAAAACTTGATCGGAGTAGCTACTGGAAGCTTGCCGGTCACAACGCATCGAGAATTGGCCTCGTCGGGACCTGACGAATTTTTACGGATTTCCCTAGGGGTAATCCTAGGGAAAATCACCAGAATCGAAAAATCGTAAAAAGTGGTGAAATTCTGGATCCGAGTCCAATAATTCGGGAAAACTTGATCGGAGTAGCTACTGGAAGCTTGCCGGTCACAACGCATCGAGAATTGGCCTCGTCGGGACCTGACGAATTTTTACGGATTTCCCTAGGGGTAATCCTAGGGAAAATCACCAGAATCGAAAAATCGTAAAAAGTGGTGAAATTCTGGATCCGAGTCCAATAATTCGGGAAAACTTGATCGGAGTAGCTACTAGTAGCTTGCCGGTCACAACGCATCTAGAATTGGCCTCGTCGGGACCTGACGAATTTTTACGGATTTCCCTAGGGGTACCCCTAGGGAAAATCACCAGAATCGAAAAATCGTAAAAAGTGGTGAAAGTCTGGATCCGAGTCCAATAATTCGGGAAAACTTGATCGGAGTAGCTACTGGAATCTTGCCGGTCACAACGCATCGAGAATTTGCCTCGTCGGGACCTGACGAATTTTTACGGATTTCCCTAGGGGTACCCCTAGGGAAAATCACCAGAATCGAAAAATCGTAAAAAGTGGTGAAATTCTGGATCCGAGTCCAATAATTCGGGAAAACTTGATCGGAGTAGCTACTGGAAGCTTGCCGGTCACAACGCATCGAGAATTGGCCTCGTCGGGACCTGACGAATTTTTACGGATTTCCCTAGGGGTAATCCTAGGGAAAATCACCAGAATCGAAAAATCGTAAAAAGTGGTGAAATTCTGGATCCGAGTCCAATAATTCGGGAAAACTTGATCGGAGTAGCTACTAGTAGCTTGCCGGTCACAACGCATCTAGAATTGGCCTCGTCGGGACCTGACGAATTTTTACGGATTTCCCTAGGGGTACCCCTAGGGAAAATCACCAGAATCGAAAAATCGTAAAAAGTGGTGAAATTCTGGATCCGAGTCCAATAATTCGGGAAAACTTGATCGGAGTAGCTACTGGAATCTTGCCGGTCACAACGCATCGAGAATTGGCCTCGTCGGGACCTGACGAATTTTTACGGATTTCCCTAGGGGTACCCCTAGGGAAAATCACCAGAATCGAAAAATCGTAAAAAGTGGTGAAATTCTGGATCCGAGTCCAATAATTCGGGAAAACTTGATCGGAGTAGCTACTGGAAGCTTGCCGGTCACAACGCATCGAGAATTGGCCTCGTCGGGACCTGACGAATTTTTACGGATTTCCCTAGGGGTAATCCTAGGGAAAATCACCAGAATCGAAAAATCGTAAAAAGTGGTGAAATTCTGGATCCGAGTCCAATAATTCGGGAAAACTTGATCGGAGTAGCTACTGGAAGCTTTCCGGTCACAACGCATCGAGAATTGGCCTCGTCGGGACCTGACGAATTTTTACGGATTTCCCTAGGGGTAATCCTAGGGAAAATCACCAGAATCGAAAAATCGTAAAAAGTGGTGAAATTCTGGATCCGAGTCCAATAATTCGGGAAAACTTGATCGGAGTAGCTACTAGTAGCTTGCCGGTCACAACGCATCTAGAATTGGCCTCGTCGGGACCTGACGAATTTTTACGGATTTCCCTAGGGGTACCCCTAGGGAAAATCACCAGAATCGAAAAATCGTAAAAAGTGGTGAAAGTCTGGATCCGAGTCCAATAATTCGGGAAAACTTGATCGGAGTAGCTACTGGAATCTTGCCGGTCACAACGCATCGAGAATTGGCCTCGTCGGGACCTGACGAATTTTTACGGATTTCCCTAGGGGTACCCCTAGGGAAAATCACCAGAATCGAAAAATCGTAAAAAGTGGTGAAATTCTGGATCCAAGTCCAATAATTCGGGAAAACTTGATCGGACTAGCTACTGGAAGCTTGCCGGTCACAACGCATCGAGAATTGGCCTCGTCGGGACCTGACGAATTTTTACGGATTTCCCTAGGGGTAATCCTAGGGAAAATCACCAGAATCGAAAAATCGTAAAAAGTGGTGAAATTCTGGATCCGAGTCCAATAATTCGGGAAAACTTGACCGGAGTAGCTACTAGAAGCTTACCGGACACAACGCATCGAGAATTGGCCTCGTCGGGACCTGACGAATTTTTACGGATTTCCCTAGGGGTACCCCTAGGGAAAATCACCAGAATTGAAAAATCGTAAAAAGTGGTGAAATTCTGGATCCGAGTCCAATAATTCGGGAAAACTTGATCGGAGTAGCTACTGGAAGCTTGCCGGTCACAACGCATCGAGAATTGGCCTCGTCGGGACCTGACGAATTTTTACGGATTTCCCTAGGCCAGAATCGAAAAATCGTAAAAAGTGGTGAAATTCTGGATCCGAGTCCAATAATTCGGGAAAACATGATCGGAGTAGCTACTGGAAGCTTGCCGGTCACAACGCATCGAGAATTGGCCTCGTCGGGACCTGACGAATTTTTACGGATTTTCCTAGGGATACCCGTAGGGAAAATCACCAGAATCGAAAAATCGTAAAAAGTGGTGAAATTCTGGATCCGAGTCCAATAATTCGGGAAAACTTGATCGGAGTAGCTACTGGAAGCTTGCCGGTCACAACGCATCGAGAATTGGCCTCGTCGGGACCTGACGAATTTTTACGGATTTCCCTAGGGGTACCCCTAGGGAAAATCACCAGAATCGAAAAATCGTAAAAAGTGGTGAAATTCTGGATCCGAGTCCAATAATTCGGGAAAACTTGATCGGAGTAGCTACTGGAAGCTTGCCGGTCACAACTCATCGAGAATTGGCCTCGTCGGGACCTGACGAATTTTTACGGATTTTCCTAGGGGTACCCCTAGGGAAAATCACCAGAATCGAAAAATCGTAAAAAGTGGTGAAATTCTGGATCCGAGTCCAATAATTCGGGAAAACTTGATCGGAGTAGCTACTGGAAGCTTGCCGGTCACAACGCATCGAGAATTGGCCTCGTCGGGACCTGACGAATTTTTACGGATTTCCCTAGGGGTAACCCTAGGGAAAATCACCAGAATCGAAAAATCGTAAAAAGTGGTGAAATTCTGGATCCGAGTCCAATAATTCGGGAAAACTTGATCGGAGTAGCTACTAGTAGCTTGCCGGTCACAACGCATCGAGAATTGGCATCGTCGGGACCTGACGAATTTTTACGGATTTCCCTAGGGGTACCACTAGGGAAAATCACCAAAATCGAAAAATCGTAAAAAGTGGTGAAATTTTGGATCCGAGTCCAATAATTCGGGAAAACTTGATCGGAGTAGCTACTGGAAGCTTGCCGGTCACAACGCATCGAGAATTGGCCTCGTCGGGACCTGACGAATTTTTACGGATTTCCCTAGGGGTACCCCTAGGGAAAATCACAAGAATCGAAAAATCGTAAAAAGTGGTGAAATTCTGGATCCGAGTCCAATAATTCGGGAAATCTTGATCGGAGTAGCTACTGGAAGCTTGCCGGTCACAACGCATCGAGAATTGGCCTTGTCGGGACCTGACGAATTTTTACGGATTTCCCTAGGGGTACCCCTAGGGAAAATCACCAGAATCGAAAAATCGTAAAAAGTGGTGAAATTCTGGATCCGAGTCCAATAATTCGGGAAAACTTGATCGGAGTAGCTACTGGAAGCTTGCTGGTCACAACGCATCGAGAATTGGCCTCGTCGGGACCTGACGAATTTTTACGGATTTTCCTAGGCCAGAATCGAAAAATCGTAAAAAGTGGTGAAATTCTGGATCCGAGTCCAATAATTCGGGAAAACTTGATCGGAGTAGCTACTGGAAGCTTGCCGGTCACAACTCATCGAGAATTGGCCTCGTCGGGACCTGACGAATTTTTACGGATTTTCCTAGGGGTACCCCTAGGGAAAATCACCAGAATCGAAAAATCGTAAAAAGTTGTGAAATTCTGGATCCGAGTCCAATAATTCGGGAAAACTTGATCGGAGTAGCTACTGGAAGCTTGCCGGTCACAACGCATCGAGAATTGGCCTCGTCGGGACCTGACGAATTTTTACGGATTTCCCTAGGGGTAATCCTAGGGAAAATCACCAGAATCAAAAAATCGTAAAAAGTGGTGAAATTCTGGATCCGAGTCCAATAATTCGGGAAAACTTGATCGGAGTAGCTACTAGTAGCTTGCCGGTCACAACGCATCGAGAATTGGCATCGTCGGGACCTGACGAATTTTTACGGATTTCCCTAGGGGTACCACTAGGGAAAATCACCAAAATCGAAAAATCGTAAAAAGTGGTGAAATTTTGGATCCGAGTCCAATAATTCGGGAAAACTTGATCGGAGTAGCTACTGGAAGCTTGCCGGTCACAACGCATCGAGAATTGGCCTCGTCGGGACCTGACGAATTTTTACGGATTTCCCTAGGGGTACCCCTAGGGAAAATCACAAGAATCGAAAAATCGTAAAAAGTGGTGAAATTCTGGATCCGAGTCCAATAATTCGGGAAATCTTGATCGGAGTAGCTACTGGAAGCTTGCCGGTCACAACGCATCGAGAATTGGCCTCGTCGGGACCTGGCGAAATTTTACGGATTTCCCTAGGGGTACCCCTAGGGAGAATCGAAAAATCGTAAAAAGTGGTGAAATTTTGGATCCGAGTCCAATAATTCGGGAAAACTTGATCGGAGTAGCTACTGGAAGCTTGCCGGTCACAACGCATCGAGAATTGGCCTCGTCGGGACCTGACGAATTTTTACGGATTTCCCTAGGGGAACCCCTAGGGAGAATCGAGAAATCGTAAAAAGTGGTGAAATTTTGGATCCGAGTCCAATAATTCAGGAAAACTTGATCGGAGTAGCTACTGGAAGCTTGCCGGTCACAACGCATCGAGAATTGGCCTCGTATGGACCTGACGAATTTTTACGGATTTCCCTATAGGTAACCCTGGGGAAAATCACCAGAATCGAAAAATTGTAAAAAGTGGTGAAATTGTGGATCCGAGTCCAATAATTCGGGAAAACTTGATCGGAGTAGCTACTGGAAACTTTCCGGTCACAACGCATCAAGAATTGGCCTCGTTGGGACCTGACGAATTTTTACGGATTTCCCTAGGGGTACCCCTAGGGAAAATCACCAGAATCGAAAAATCGTAAAAAGTGGTGAAATTTTGGATCCGAGTCCAATAATTCGGGAAAACTTGATCGGAGTAGCTACTGGAAGCTTGCCGGTCACAACGCATCGAGAATTGGCGTCGTCGGGACCTGACGAATTTTTACGGATTTTCCTAGGGGAACCCCTAGGGAGAATCGAGAAATCGTAAAAAGTGGTGAAATTTTGGATCCGAGTCCAATAATTCAGGAAAACTTGATCGGAGTAGCTACTGGAAGCTTGCCGGTCACAACGCATCGAGAATTGGCCTCGTAGGGACCTGACGAATTTTTACGGATTTCCCTATAGGTACCCCTAGGGAAAATCACCAGAATCGAAAAATTGTAAAAAGTGGTGAAATTGTGGATCCGAGTCCAATAATTCGGGAAAACTTGATCGGAGTAGCTACTGGAAGCTTTCCGGTCACAACGCATCAAGAATTGGCCTCGTTTGGACCTGACGAATTTTTACGGATTTTCCTAGGGGTACCCCTAGGGAAAATCACCAGAATCGAAAAATCGTAAAAAGTGGTGAAATTTTGGATCCGAGTTCAATAATTCGGGAAAACTTGATCGGAGTAGCTACTGGAAGCTTGCCGGTCACAACGCATCGAGAATTGGCCTCGTCGGGACCTAACGAATTTTTACGGATTTCCCTAGGGGTACCCCTAGGGAAAATCTCCAGAATCGAAAAATCGTAAAAAGTGGTGAAATTTTGGATCCGAGTCCAATAATTCGGGAAAACTTGATCGGAGTAACTACTGGAAGCTTGCCGGTCACAACGCATCGAGAATTGGCCTCGTCGGGACCTGACGAATTTTTACGGATTTCCCTAGGGGTACCCCTATGGAAAATCACCAGAATCGAAAAATCGTAAAAAGTGGTGAAATTTTGGATCCGAGTCCAATAATTCGGGGAACCTTGATCGGACTAGCTACTGGAAGCTTGCCGGTCACAAAGCATCGAGAATTGGCCTCGTCGGGACCTGACGAATTTTTACGGATTTCCCTAGGGGAACCCCTAGGGAGAATCAAGAAATTGTAAAAAGTGGTGAAATTTTTGATCCGAGTCCAATAATTCAGGAAAACTTGATCGGAGTAGCTACTGGAAGCTTGCCGGTCACAACGCATCGAGAATTGGCCTCGTAGGGACCTGACGAATTTTTACGAATTTCCCTAGGGGTACCCCTAGGGAAAATCACCAGAATCGAAAAATTGTAAAAAGTGGTGAAATTGTGGATCCGAGTCCAATAATTCGGGAAAACTTGATCGGAGTAGCTACTGGAAGCTTGCCGGTCACAACGCATCGAGAATTGGCCTCGTCGGGACCTGGCGAAGTTTTACGGATTTCCCTAGGGGTACCCCTAGGGAAAATCTCTAGAATCGAAAAATCGTAAAAAGTGGTGAAATTTTGGATCCGAGTCCAATAATTCGGGAAAACTTGATCAGAGTAGCTACTGGAAGCTTGCCGGTCACAACGCATCGAGAATTGGCCTCGTAGGGACCTGACGAATTTTTACGGATTTCCCTAGAGATACCCCTAGGGAAAATCACCAGAATCGAAAAATTGTAAAAAGTGGTGAAATTGTGGATCCGAGTCCAATAATTCGGGAAAACTTGATCGGAGTAGCTACTGGAAGCTTTCTGGTCACAACGCATCAAGAATTGGCCTCGTTGGGACCTGACGAATTTTTACGGATTTCCCTAGGGGTACCCCTAGGGAAAATCACCAGAATCAAAAAATCGTAAAAAGTGGTGAAATTTTGGATCCGAGTTCAATAATTCGGGAAAACTTGATCGGAGTAGCTACTGGAAGCTTGCCGGTCACAACGCATCGAGAATTGGCCTCGTCGGGACCTAACGAATTTTTACGGATTTCCCTAGGGGTACCCCTAGGGAAAATCTCCAGAATCGAAAAATCGTAAAAAGTGGTGAAATTTTGGATCCGAGTCCAATAATTCGGGAAAACTTGATCGGAGTAGCTACTGGAAGCTTCCCGGTCACAACGCATCTAGAATTGGCCTCGTACGGACCTGACGAATTTTTACGGATTTCCCTAGGGGTACCCCTAGGGAAAATCACCAGAATCGAAAAATCGTAAAAAGTGGTGAAATTTTGGATCCGAGTACAATTATTCGGGAAAACTTGATCGGAGTAGCTACTGGAAGCTTGCCGGTCACAACGCATCGAGAATTGGCCTCGTCGGGACCTGACGAATTTTTACGGATTTCCCTAGGGGTACCCCTAGGGAGAATCAAGAAATTGTAAAAAGTGGTGAAATTTTGGATCCGAGTACAATTATTCGGGGAAACTTGATCGGAGTAGCTACTGGAAGCTTGCCGGTCACAAAGTATCGAGAATTGGCCTCGTCGGGACCTGACGAATTTTTACGGATTTCCCTAGGGGAACCCCTAGGGAGAATCAAGAAATTGTAAAAAGTGGTGAAATTTTTGATCCGAGTCCAATAATTCAGGAAAACTTGATCGGAGTAGCTACTGGAAGCTTGCCGGTCACAACGCATCGAGAATTGGCCTCGTAGGGACCTGACGAATTTTTACGAATTTCCCTAGGGGTACCCCTAGGGAAAATCACCAGAATCGAAAAATTGTAAAAAGTGGTGAAATTGTGGATCCGAGTCCAATAATTCGGGAAGACTTGATCGGAGTAGCTACTGGAAGCTTGCCGGTCACAACGCATCGAGAATTGGCCTCGTCGGGACCTGGCGAAGTTTTACGGATTTCCCTAGGGGTACCCCTAGGGACAATCGAAAAATCATAAAAAGTGATGAAATTTTGGATCCGAGTCCAATAATTCGGGAAAACTTGATCGGAGTAGCTACTGGAAGCTTGCCGGTCACAACGCATCGAGAATTGGCCTCGTCGGGACCTGACGAATTTTTACGGATTTCCCTAGGGGAACCCCTAGGGAGAATCGAGAAATCGTAAAAAGTGGTGAAATTTTGGATCCGAGTCCAATAATTCAGGAAAACTTGATCGGAGTAGCTACTGGAAGCTTGCCGGTCACAACGCATCGAGAATTGGCCTCGTAGGGACCTGACGAATTTTTACGGATTTCCCTAGAGGTACCCCTAGAGAAAATCACCAGAATCGAAAAATTGTAAAAAGTGGTGAAATTGTGGATCCGAGTCCAATAATTCGGGAAAACTTGATCGGAGTAGCTACTGGAAGCTTTCCGGTCACAACGCATCAAGAATTGGCCTCGTTGGGACCTGACGAATTTTTACGGATTTCCCTAGGGGTAGCCCTAGGGAAAATCACCAGAATCGAAAAATCGTAAAAAGTGGTGAAATTTTGGATCCGAGTTCAATATTTCGGGAAAACTTGATCGGAGTAGCTACTGGAAGCTTGCCGGTCAATAGGCATCGAGAATTGGCCTCGTCGGGACCTAACGAATTTTTACGGATTTCCCTAGGGGTACCCCTTGGGAAAATCTCCAGAATCGAAAAATCGTAAAAAGTGGTGAAATTTTGGATCCGAGTCCAATAATTCGGGAAAACTTGATCGGAGTAGCTACTGGAAGCTTGCCGGTCACAACGCATCGAGAATTGGCCTCGTCGGGACCTGACGAATTTTTACGGATTTCCCAAGGGGAACCCCTACGGAGAATCGAAAAATCGTAAAAAGTGGTGAAATTTTGGATCCGAGTCCAATAATTCAGGAAAACTTGATCGGAGTAGCTACTGGAAGCTTGCCGGTCACAACGCATCGAGAATTGGCCTCGTAGGGACCTGACGAATTTTTACGAATTTCCCTAGAGGTACCCCTAGGGAAAATCACCAGAATTGAAAAATTGTAAAAAGTGGTGAAATTGTGGATCCGAGTCCAATAATTCGGGAAAACTTGATCGGAGTAGCTACTGGAAGCTTTCCGGTCACAACGCATCAAGAATTGGCCTAGTTGGGACCTGACGAATTTTTACGGATTTCCCTAGGGGTACCACTAGGGAAAATCACCAGAATCGAAAAATCGTAAAAAGTGGTGAAATTTTGGATCCGAGTCCAATAATTGAGGAAAACTTGATCGGAGTAGCTACTGGAAGCTTTCCGGTCACAACGCATCGAGAATTGGCCTCGTACGGACCTGACGAATTTTTACGGATTTTCCTAGAGGTACCCCAAGGGAAAATCACCAGAATCGAAAAATTGTAAAAAGTGGTGAAATTGTGGATCCGAGTCCAATAATTCGGGAAAACTTGATCGGAGTAGCTACTGGAAGCTTTCCGGTCACAACGCATCAAGAATTGGCCTCGTTGGGACCTGACGAATTTTTACGGATTTCCCTAGGGGTACCACTAGGGAAAATCACCAGAATCGAAAAATCGTAAAAAGTGGTGAAATTTTGGATCCGAGTCCAATAATTCGGGAAAACTTGATCGGAGTAGCTACTGGAAGCTTGCCGGTCACAACGCATCGAGAATTGGCCTCGTCGGGACCTGACGAATTTTTACGGATTTCCCTAGGGGTACCCCTATGGAAAATCACCAGAATCGAAAAATCGTAAAAAGTGGTGAAATTTTGGATCCGAGTCCAATAATTCGGGAAAACTTGATCGGAGTAGCTACTGGAAGCTTGCCGGTCACAACGCATCGAGAATTGGCCTCGTCGGGACCTGACGAATTTTTACGGATTTTCCTAGGGGTACCCCTAGGGAAAATCAAAAAATCATAAAAAGTGGTGAAATTTTGCATCCGAGTCCAATAATATGGGAAAACTTGATCGGAGTAGCTACTAGAAGCTTGCCGGTCACATCGCATCAAGAATTGGCCTGATCGGGACCTGACGAATTTTTACGGATTTCCCTAGGGGTACCCCTAGGGAAAATCACCAGAATCGAAAAATCGTAAAAAGTGGTAAAATTTTTGATCCGAGTCCAATAATTCGGGAAAACTTGATCGGAGTAGCTACTAGAAGCTTGCCGGTCACAACGCATCGAGAATTGGCCTCGTCGGGACCTGACGAATTTTTACGGATTTCCTTAGGGGTACCCCTAGGGAGAATCGAAAAATCGTAAAAAGTGGTGAAATTTTGGATCCGAGTCCAATAATTCGGGAAAACTTGATCGGAGTAGCTACTGGAAGCTTGCCGGTCACAACGCATCGAGAATTGGCATCGTCGGGACCTGACGAATTTTTACGGATTTCCCTAGGGGTACCACTAGGGAAAATCACCAGAATCGAAAAATCGTAAAAAGTGGTGAAATTTTGGATCCGAGTCAAATAATTCGGGAAAACTTGATCGGAGTAGCTACTGGAAGCTTGCCGGTCACAACGCATCGAGAATTGGCCTCGTCGGGACCTGGCGAAGTTTTACGGATTTCCCTAGGGGTACCCCTAGGGAGAATCGAAAAATCGTAAAAAGTGGTGAAATTTTGGATCCGAGTCCAATAATTCGGGAAAACTTGATCGGAGTAGCTACTGGAAGCTTGCCGGTCACAACGCATCGAGAATTGGCCTCGTCGGGACCTGACGAATTTTTACGGATTTCCATAGGGGAACCCCTAGGGAGAATCGAGAAATCGTTAAAAGTGGTGAAATTTTGGATCCGAGTCCAATAATTCAGGAAAACTTGATCGGAGTAGCTACTGGAAGCTTGCCGGTCACAACGCATCGAGAATTGGCATCGTCGGGACCTGACGAATTTTTACGGATTTCCCTAGGGGTACCACTAGGGAAAATCACCAGAATCGAAAAATCGTAAAAAGTGGTGAAATTTTGGATCCGAGTCCAATAATTCGGGAAAACTTGATCGGAGTAGATATTGGAAGCTTGCCGGTCACAACGCATCGAGAATTGGCCTCGTCGGGACCTGACGAATTTTTACGGATTTCCCTAGGGGTACCCCTAGGGAAAATCACAAGAATCGAAAAATCGTAAAAAGTGGTGAAATTTTGGATCCGAGTCCAATAATTCGGGAAAACTTGATCGGAGTAGCTATTGGAAGCTTGCCGGTCACAACGCATCGAGAATTGGCCTCGTCGGGACCTGGCGAAGTTTTACGGATTTCCCTAGGGGTACCCCTAGGGAAAATCACCGGAATCGAAAAATCGTAAAAAGTGGTGAAATTTTGGATCCGAGTCTAATAATTCGGGAAAAATTGATCGGAGTAGCTACTGGAAGCTTGCCGGTCACAACGCATCGAGAATTTGCATCGTCGGGACCTGACGAATTTTTACGGATTTCCCTAGGGGTACCACTAGGGAAAATCACCAGAATCGAAAAATCGTAAAAAGTGGTGAAATTTTGGATCCGAGTCAAATAATTCGGGAAAACTTGATCGGAGTAGCTACTGGAAGCTTGCCGGTCACAACGCATCGAGAATTGGCCTCGTCGGGACCTGGCGAAGTTTTACGGATTTCCCTAGGGGTACCCCTAGGGAGAATCGAAAAATCGTAAAAAGTGGTGAAATTTTGGATCCGAGTCCAATAATTCGGGAAAACTTGATCGGAGTAGCTACTGGAAGCTTGCCGGTCACAACGCATCGAGAATTGGCCTCGTCGGGACCTGACGAATTTTTACGGATTTCCCTAGTGGAACCCCTAGGGAGAATCGAGAAATCGTAAAAAGTGGTGAAATTTTGGATCCGTGTCCAATAATTCAGGAAAACTTGATCGGAGTAGCTACTGGAAGCTTGCCGGTCACAACGCATCGAGAATTGGCATCGTCGGGACCTGACGAATTTTTACGGATTTCCCTAGGGGTACCACTAGGGAAAATTACCAGAATCGAAAAATTGTAAAAAGTGGTGAAATTTTGGATCCGAGTCCAATAATTCGGGAAAACTTGATCGGAGTAGATACTGGAAGCTTGCCGGTCACAACGCATCGAGAATTGGCCTCGTCGGGACCTGACGAATTTTTACGGATTTCCCTAGGGGTACCCCTAGGGAAAATCACAAGAATCGAAAAATCGTAAAAAGTGGTGAAATTTTTGATCCGAGTCCAATAATTCGGGAAAACTTGATCGGAGTAGCTATTGGAAGCTTGCCGGTCACAACGCATCGAGTATTGGCCTCGTCGGGACCTGGCGAAGTTTTACGGATTTCCCTAGGGGTACCCCTAGGGAGAATCGAAAAATCGTAAAAAGTGGTGAAATTTTGGATCCGAGTCCAATAATTCGGGAAAACTTGATCGGAGTAGCTACTGGAAGCTTGCCGGTCACAACGCATCGAGAATTGGCCTCGTCGGGACCTGACGAATTTTTACGGATTTCCCTAGGGGAACCCCTAGGGAGAATCGAGAAATCGTAAAAAGTGGTGAAATTTTGGATCCGAGTCCAATAATTCAGGAAAACTTGATCGGAGTAGCTACTGGAAGCTTGCCGGTCACAACGCATCGAGAATTGGCCTCGTAGGGACCTGACGAATTTTTACGGATTTCCCTAGAGGTACCCCTAGGGAAAATCACCAGAATCGAAAAATTGTAAAAAGTGGTGAAATTGTGGATCCGAGTCCAATAATTCGGGAAAACTTGATCGGAGTAGCTACTGGAAGCTTTCCGGTCACAACGCATCAAGAATTGGCCTCGTTGGGACCTGACGAATTTTTACGGATTTCCCTAGGGGTACCCCTAGGGAAAATCACCAGAATCGAAAAATCGTAAAAAGTGGTGAAATTTTGGATCCGAGTCCAATAATTCGGGAAAACTTGATCGGAGTAGCTACTGGAAGTTTGCCGGTCACAACGCATCGAGAATTGGCCTCGTCGGGACCTGACGAATTTTTACGGATTTCCCTAGGGGTACCCCTAGGGAAAATCACAAGAATCGAAAAATCGTAAAAAGTGGTGAAATTTTGGATCCGAGTCCAATAATTCGGGAAAACTTGATCGGAGTAGCTACTGGAAGCTTGCCGGTCACAACGCATCGAGAATTGGCCTCGTCGGGACCTGGCGAAGTTTTACGGATTTCCCTAGGGGTACCTCTAGGGAGAATCGAAAAATCGTAAAAAGTGGTGAAATTTTGGATCCGAGTCCAATAATTTGGGAAAACTTGATCGGAGTAGCTACTGGAAGCTTGCCGGTCACAACGCATCGAGAATTGGCCTCGTCGGGACCTGGCGAAGTTTTACGGATTTCCCTAGGGGTACCTCTAGGGAGAATCGAAAAATCGTAAAAAGTGGTGAAATTTTGGATCCGAGTCCAATAATTTGGGAAAACTTGATCGGAGTAGCTACTGGAAGCTTGCCGGTCACAACGCATCGAGAATTGGCCTCGTCGGGACCTGACGAATTTTTACGGATTTCCCTAGTGGAACCCCTAGGGAGAATCGAGAAATCGTAAAAAGTGGTGAAATTTTGGATCCGTGTCCAATAATTCAGGAAAACTTGATCGGAGTAGCTACTGGAAGCTTGCCGGTCACAACGCATCGAGAATTGGCATCGTCGGGACCTGACGAATTTTTACGGACTTCCCTAGGGGTACCACTAGGGAAAATTACCAGAATCGAAAAATTGTAAAAAGTGGTGAAATTTTGGATCCGAGTCCAATAATTCGGGAAAACTTGATCGGAGTAGATACTGGAAGCTTGCCGGTCACAACGCATCGAGAATTGGCCTCGTCGGGACCTGACGAATTTTTACGGATTTCCCTAGGGGTACCCCTAGGGAAAATCACAAGAATCGAAAAATCGTAAAAAGTGGTGAAATTTTTGATCCGAGTCCAATAATTCGGGAAAACTTGATCGGAGTAGCTATTGGAAGCTTGCCGGTCACAACGCATCGAGTATTGGCCTCGTCGGTACCTGGCGAAGTTTTACGGATTTCCCTAGGGGTACCCCTAGGGAGAATCGAAAAATCGTAAAAAGTGGTGAAATTTTGGATCCGAGTCCAATAATTCGGGAAAACTTGATCGGAGTAGCTACTGGAAGCTTGCCGGTCACAACGCATCGAGAATTGGCCTCGTCGGGACCTGACGAATTTTTACGGATTTCCCTAGGGGAACCCCTAGGGAGAATCGAGAAATCGTAAAAAGTGGTGAAATTTTGGATCCGAGTCCAATAATTCAGGAAAACTTGATCGGAGTAGCTACTGGAAGCTTGCCGGTCACAACGCATCGAGAATTGGCCTCGTAGGGACCTGACGAATTTTTACGGATTTCCCTAGAGGTACCCCTAGGGAAAATCACCAGAATCGAAAAATTGTAAAAAGTGGTGAAATTGTGGATCCGAGTCCAATAATTCGGGAAAACTTGATCGTAGTAGCTACTGGAAGCTTTCCGGTCACAACGCATCAAGAATTGGCCTCGTTGGGACCTGACGAATTTTTACGGATTTCCCTAGGGGTACCCCTAGGGAAAATCACCAGAATCGAAAAATCGTAAAAAGTGGTGAAATTTTGGATCCGAGTCCAATAATTCGGGAAAACTTGATCGGAGTAGCTACTGGAAGCTTGCCGGTCACAACGCATCGAGAATTGGCCTCGTCGGGACCTGACGAATTTTTACGGATTTCCCTAGGGGTACCCCTAGGGAAAATCACAAGAATCGAAAAATCGTAAAAAGTGGTGAAATTTTGGATCCGAGTCCAATAATTCGGGAAAACTTGATCGGAGTAGCTACTGGAAGCTTGCCGGTCACAACGCATCGAGAATTGGCCTCGTCGGGACCTGGCGAAGTTTTACGGATTTCCCTAGGGGTACCTCTAGGGAGAATCGAAAAATCGTAAAAAGTGGTGAAATTTTGGATCCGAGTCCAATAATTTGGGAAAACTTGATCGGAGTAGCTACTGGAAGCTTGCCGGTCACAACGCATCGAGAATTGGCCTCGTCGGGACCTGACGAATTTTTACGGATTTCCCTAGGGGAACCCCTAGGGAGAATCGAGAAATCGTAAAAAGTGGTGAAATTTTGGATCCGAGTCCTGACGAATTTTTACGGATTTCCCTAGGGGTACCCCTAGGGAGAATCGAAAAATCGTAAAAAGTGGTGAAATTTTGGATCCGAGTCCAATAATTCGGGAAAACTTAATCGGAGTAGCTACTGGAAGCTTGCCGGTCACAACGCATCGAGAATTGGCATCGTCGGGACCTGACGAATTTTTACGGATTTCCCTAGGGGTACCACTAGGGAAAATCACCAGAATCGAAAAATCGTAAAAAGTGGTGAAATTTTGGATCCGAGTCCAATAATTCGGGAAAACTTGATCGGAGTAGATATTGGAAGCTTGCCGGTCACAACGCATCGAGAATTGGCCTCGTCGGGACCTGACGAATTTTTACGGATTTCCCTAGGGGTACCCCTAGGGAAAATCACAAGAATCGAAAAATCGTAAAAAGTGGTGAAATTTTGGATCCGAGTCCAATAATTCGGGAAAACTTGATCGGAGTAGCTATTGGAAGCTTGCCGGTCACAACGCATCGAGAATTGGCCTCGTCGGGACCTGGCGAAGTTTTACGGATTTCCCTAGGGGTACCCCTAGGGAAAATCACCGGAATCGAAAAATCGTAAAAAGTGGTGAAATTTTGGATCCGAGTCTAATAATTCGGGAAAAATTGATCGGAGTAGCTACTGGAAGCTTGCCGGTCACAACGCATCGAGAATTTGCATCGTCGGGACCTGACGAATTTTTACGGATTTCCCTAGGGGTACCACTAGGGAAAATCACCAGAATCGAAAAATCGTAAAAAGTGGTGAAATTTTGGATCCGAGTCAAATAATTCGGGAAAACTTGATCGGAGTAGCTACTGGAAGCTTGCCGGTCACAACGCATCGAGAATTGGCCTCGTCGGGACCTGGCGAAGTTTTACGGATTTCCCTAGGGGTACCCCTAGGGAGAATCGAAAAATCGTAAAAAGTGGTGAAATTTTGGATCCGAGTCCAATAATTCGGGAAAACTTGATCGGAGTAGCTACTGGAAGCTTGCCGGTCACAACGCATCGAGAATTGGCCTCGTCGGGACCTGACGAATTTTTACGGATTTCCCTAGTGGAACCCCTAGGGAGAATCGAGAAATCGTAAAAAGTGGTGAAATTTTGGATCCGTGTCCAATAATTCAGGAAAACTTGATCGGAGTAGCTACTGGAAGCTTGCCGGTCACAACGCATCGAGAATTGGCATCGTCGGGACCTGACGAATTTTTACGGATTTCCCTAGGGGTACCACTAGGGAAAATTACCAGAATCGAAAAATTGTAAAAAGTGGTGAAATTTTGGATCCGAGTCCAATAATTCGGGAAAACTTGATCGGAGTAGATACTGGAAGCTTGCCGGTCACAACGCATCGAGAATTGGCCTCGTCGGGACCTGACGAATTTTTACGGATTTCCCTAGGGGTACCCCTAGGGAAAATCACAAGAATCGAAAAATCGTAAAAAGTGGTGAAATTTTTGATCCGAGTCCAATAATTCAGGAAAACTTGATCGGAGTAGCTATTGGAAGCTTGCCGGTCACAACGCATCGAGTATTGGCCTCGTCGGGACCTGGCGAAGTTTTACGGATTTCCCTAGGGGTACCCCTAGGGAGAATCGAAAAATCGTAAAAAGTGGTGAAATTTTGGATCCGAGTCCAATAATTCGGGAAAACTTGATCGGAGTAGCTACTGGAAGCTTGCCGGTCACAACGCATCGAGAATTGGCCTCGTCGGGACCTGACGAATTTTTACGGATTTCCCTAGGGGAACCCCTAGGGAGAATCGAGAAATCGTAAAAAGTGGTGAAATTTTGGATCCGAGTCCAATAATTCAGGAAAACTTGATCGGAGTAGCTACTGGAAGCTTGCCGGTCACAACGCATCGAGAATTGGCCTCGTAGGGACCTGACGAATTTTTACGGATTTCCCTAGAGGTACCCCTAGGGAAAATCACCAGAATCGAAAAATTGTAAAAAGTGGTGAAATTGTGGATCCGAGTCCAATAATTCGGGAAAACTTGATCGGAGTAGCTACTGGAAGCTTTCCGGTCACAACGCATCAAGAATTGGCCTCGTTGGGACCTGACGAATTTTTACGGATTTCCCTAGGGGTACCCCTAGGGAAAATCACCAGAATCGAAAAATCGTAAAAAGTGGTGAAATTTTGGATCCGAGTCCAATAATTCGGGAAAACTTGATCGGAGTAGCTACTGGAAGCTTGCCGGTCACAACGCATCGAGAATTGGCCTCGTCGGGACCTGACGAATTTTTACGGATTTCCCTAGGGGTACCCCTAGGGAAAATCACAAGAATCGAAAAATCGTAAAAAGTGGTGAAATTTTGGATCCGAGTCCAATAATTCGGGAAAACTTGATCGGAGTAGCTACTGGAAGCTTGCCGGTCACAACGCATCGAGAATTGGCCTCGTCGGGACCTGGCGAAGTTTTACGGATTTCCCTAGGGGTACCTCTAGGGAGAATCGAAAAATCGTAAAAAGTGGTGAAATTTTGGATCCGAGTCCAATAATTTGGGAAAACTTGATCGGAGTAGCTACTGGAAGCTTGCCGGTCACAACGCATCGAGAATTGGCCTCGTCGGGACCTGGCGAAGTTTTACGGATTTCCCTAGGGGTACCTCTAGGGAGAATCGAAAAATCGTAAAAAGTGGTGAAATTTTGGATCCGAGTCCAATAATTTGGGAAAACTTGATCGGAGTAGCTACTGGAAGCTTGCCGGTCACAACGCATCGAGAATTGGCCTCGTCGGGACCTGACGAATTTTTACGGATTTCCCTAGTGGAACCCCTAGGGAGAATCGAGAAATCGTAAAAAGTGGTGAAATTTTGGATCCGTGTCCAATAATTCAGGAAAACTTGATCGGAGTAGCTACTGGAAGCTTGCCGGTCACAACGCATCGAGAATTGGCATCGTCGGGACCTGACGAATTTTTACGGACTTCCCTAGGGGTACCACTAGGGAAAATTACCAGAATCGAAAAATTGTAAAAAGTGGTGAAATTTTGGATCCGAGTCCAATAATTCGGGAAAACTTGATCGGAGTAGATACTGGAAGCTTGCCGGTCACAACGCATCGAGAATTGGCCTCGTCGGGACCTGACGAATTTTTACGGATTTCCCTAGGGGTACCCCTAGGGAAAATCACAAGAATCGAAAAATCGTAAAAAGTGGTGAAATTTTTGATCCGAGTCCAATAATTCGGGAAAACTTGATCGGAGTAGCTATTGGAAGCTTGCCGGTCACAACGCATCGAGTATTGGCCTCGTCGGGACCTGGCGAAGTTTTACGGATTTCCCTAGGGGTACCCCTAGGGAGAATCGAAAAATCGTAAAAAGTGGTGAAATTTTGGATCCGAGTCCAATAATTCGGGAAAACTTGATCGGAGTAGCTACTGGAAGCTTGCCGGTCACAACGCATCGAGAATTGGCCTCGTCGGGACCTGACGAATTTTTACGGATTTCCCTAGGGGAACCCCTAGGGAGAATCGAGAAATCGTAAAAAGTGGTGAAATTTTGGATCCGAGTCCAATAATTCAGGAAAACTTGATCGGAGTAGCTACTGGAAGCTTGCCGGTCACAACGCATCGAGAATTGGCCTCGTAGGGACCTGACGAATTTTTACGGATTTCCCTAGAGGTACCCCTAGGGAAAATCACCAGAATCGAAAAATTGTAAAAAGTGGTGAAATTGTGGATCCGAGTCCAATAATTCGGGAAAACTTGATCGTAGTAGCTACTGGAAGCTTTCCGGTCACAACGCATCAAGAATTGGCCTCGTTGGGACCTGACGAATTTTTACGGATTTCCCTAGGGGTACCCCTAGGGAAAATCACCAGAATCGAAAAATCGTAAAAAGTGGTGAAATTTTGGATCCGAGTCCAATAATTCGGGAAAACTTGATCGGAGTAGCTACTGGAAGCTTGCCGGTCACAACGCATCGAGAATTGGCCTCGTCGGGACCTGACGAATTTTTACGGATTTCCCTAGGGGTACCCCTAGGGAAAATCACAAGAATCGAAAAATCGTAAAAAGTGGTGAAATTTTGGATCCGAGTCCAATAATTCGGGAAAACTTGATCGGAGTAGCTACTGGAAGCTTGCCGGTCACAACGCATCGAGAATTGGCCTCGTCGGGACCTGGCGAAGTTTTACGGATTTCCCTAGGGGTACCTCTAGGGAGAATCGAAAAATCGTAAAAAGTGGTGAAATTTTGGATCCGAGTCCAATAATTTGGGAAAACTTGATCGGAGTAGCTACTGGAAGCTTGCCGGTCACAACGCATCGAGAATTGGCCTCGTCGGGACCTGACGAATTTTTACGGATTTCCCTAGGGGAACCCCTAGGGAGAATCGAGAAATCGTAAAAAGTGGTGAAATTTTGGATCCGAGTCCTGACGAATTTTTACGGATTTCCCTAGGGGTACCCCTAGGGAGAATCGAAAAATCGTAAAAAGTGGTGAAATTTTGGATCCGAGTCCAATAATTCGGGAAAACTTAATCGGAGTAGCTACTGGAAGCTTGCCGGTCACAACGCATCGAGAATTGGCATCGTCGGGACCTGACGAATTTTTACGGATTTCCCTAGGGGTACCACTAGGGAAAATCACCAGAATCGAAAAATCGTAAAAAGTGGTGAAATTTTGGATCCGAGTCCAATAATTCGGGAAAACTTGATCGGAGTAGATACTGGAAGCTTGCCGGTCACAACGCATCGAGAATTGGCCTCGTCGGGACCTGACGAATTTTTACGGATTTCCCTAGGGGTACCCCTAGGGAAAATCACAAGAATCGAAAAATCGTAAAAAGTGGTGAAATTTTGGATCCGAGTCCAATAATTCGGGAAAACTTGATCGGAGTAGCTATTGGAAGCTTGCAGGTCACAACGCATCGAGAATTGGCCTCGTCGGGACCTGGCGAAGTTTTACGGATTTCCCTAGGGGTACCCCTAGGGAGAATCGAAAAATCGTAAAAAGTGGTGAAATTTTGGATCCGAGTCCAATAATTCGGGAAAACTTGATCGGAGTAGCTACTGGAAGCTTGCCGGTCACAACGCATCGAGAATTGGCCTCGTCGGGACCTGACGAATTTTTACGGATTTCCCTAGGGGAACCCCTAGGGAGAATCGAGAAATCGTAAAAAGTGGTGAAATTTTGGATCTGAGTCCAATAATTCAGGAAAACTTGATCGGAGTAGCTACTGGAAGCTTGCCGGTCACAACGCATCGAGAATTGGCCTCGTCGGGACCTGGCGAAGTTTTACGAATTTCCCTAGGGGTACCCCTAGGGAGAATCGAAAAATCGTAAAAAGTGGTGAAATTTTGGATCCGAGTCCAATAATTCGGGAAAACTTGATCGGAGTAGCTACTGGAAGCTTGCCGGTCACAACGCATCGAGAATTGGCCTCGTCGGGACCTGACGAATTTTTACGGATTTCCCTAGGGGAACCCCTTGGGAGAATCGAGAAATCGTAAAAAGTGGTGAAATTTTGGATCCGAGTCCAATAATTCAGGAAAACTTGATCGGAGTAGCTACTGGAAGCTTGCCGGTCACAACGCATCGAGAATTGGCCTCGTAGGGACCTGACGAATTTTTACGGATTTCCCTAGAGGTACCCCTAGGGAAAATCACCAGAATCGAAAAATTGTAAAAAGTGGTGAAATTGTGGATCCGAGTCCAATCATTCGGGAAAACTTGATCGGAGTAGCTACTGGAAGCTTTCTGGTCACAACGCATCAAGAATTGGCCTCGTAGGGACCTGACGAATTTTTACGGATTTCCCTAGGGGTACCCCTAGGGAAAATCACCAGAATCGAAAAATCGTAAAAAGTGGTGAAATTTTGGATCCGAGTTCAATAATTCGGGAAAACTTGATCGGAGTAGCTACTGGAAGCTTGCCGGTCACAACGCATCGAGAATTGGCCTCGTCGGGACCTAACGAATTTTTACGGATTTCTCTAGGGGTACCCCTAGGGAAAATCTCCAGAATCGAAAAATCGTAAAAAGTGGTGAAATTTTGGATCCGAGTCCAATAATTCGGGAAAACTTGATCGGAGTAGCTACTGGAAGCTTGCCGGTCACAACGCATCTAGAATTGGCCTCGTAGGGACCTGACAAATTTTTACGGATTTCCCTAGGGGTACCCCTAGGGAAAATCACCAGAATCGAAAAATCGTAAAAAGTGGTGAAATTTTGGATCCGAGTACAATTATTCGGGAAAACTTGATCGGAGTAGCTACTGGAAGCTTGCCGGTCACAACGCTTCGAGAATTGGCCTCGTCGGGACCTGACGAATTTTTACGGATTTCCCTAGAGGTACCCCTAGCGAGAATCAAGAAATTGTAAAAAGTGGTGAAATTTTGGATCCGAGTACAATTATTCGGGGAAACTTGATCGGAGTAGCTACTGGAAGCTTGCCGGTCACAAAGCATCGAGAATTGGCCTCATCGGGACCTGACGAATTTTTACGGATTTCCCTAGGGGAACCCCTAGGGAGAATCAAGAAATTGTAAAAAGTGGTGAAATTTTTTATTCGAGTCCAATAATTCAGGAAAACTTGATCGGAGTAGCTACTGGAAGCTTGCCGGTCACAACGCATCGAGAATTGGCCTCGTAGGGACCTGACGAATTTTTACGAATTTCCCTAGGGGTACCCCTAGGGAAAATCACCAGAATCGAAAAATTGTAAAAAGTGGTGAAATTGTGGATCCGAGTCCAATAATTCGGGAAAACTTGATCGGAGTAGCTACTGGAAGCTTGCCGGTCACAACGCATCGAGAATTGGCCTCGTCGGGACCTGGCAAAGTTTTACGGATTTCCCTAGGGGTACCCCTAGGGAGAATCGAAAAATCGTAAAAAGTGGTGAAATTTTGGATCCGAGTCCAATAATTCGGAAAAACTTGATCGAAGTAGCTACTGGAAGCTTGCCGGTCACAACGCATCGAGAATTGGCCTCGTCGGGACCTAACGAATTTTTACGGATTTCCCTAGGGGTACCCCTTGGGAAAATCTCCAGAATCGAAAAATCGTAAAAAGTGGTGAAATTTTGGATCCGAGTCCAATAATTCGGGAAAACTTGATCGGAGTAGCTACTGGAAGCTTGCCGGTCACAACGCATCGAGAATTGGCCTCGTCGGGACCTGGCGAATTTTTATGGATTTCCCTAGGGGAACCCCTAGGGAGAATCGAGAAATCGTAAAAAGTGGTGAAATTTTGGATCCGAGTCCAATAATTCAGGAAAACTTGATCGGAGTAGCTACTGGAAGCTTGCCGGTCACAACGCATCGAGAATTGGCCTCGTCGGGACCTGGCAAAGTTTTACGGATTTCCCTAGGGGTACCCCTAGGGAGAATCGAAAAATCGTAAAAAGTGGTGAAATTTTGGATCCGAGTCCAATAATTCGGAAAAACTTGATCGAAGTAGCTACTGGAAGCTTGCCGGTCACAACGCATCGAGAATTGGCCTCGTCGGGACCTAACGAATTTTTACGGATTTCCCTAGGGGTACCCCTTGGGAAAATCTCCAGAATCGAAAAATCGTAAAAAGTGGTGAAATTTTGGATCCGAGTCCAATAATTCGGGAAAACTTGATCGGAGTAGCTACTGGAAGCTTGCCGGTCACAACGCATCGAGAATTGGCCTCGTCGGGACCTGGCGAATTTTTACGGATTTCCCTAGGGGAACCCCTAGGGAGAATCGAGAAATCGTAAAAAGTGGTGAAATTTTGGATCCGAGTCCAATAATTCAGGAAAACTTGATCGGAGTAGCTACTGGAAGCTTGCCGGTCACAACGCATCGAGAATTGGCCTCGTAGGGACCTGACGAATTTTTACGGATTTCCCTAGAGGTACCCCTAGGGAAAATCACCAGAATCGAAAAATTGTAAAAAGTGGTGAAATTGTGGATCCGAGTCCAATAATTCGGGAAAACTTGATCGGAGTAGCTACTGGAAGCTTTCCGGTCACAACGCATCAAGAATTGGCCTAGTTAGGACCTGACGAATTTTTACGGATTTCCCTAGGGGTACCACTAGGGAAAATCACCAGAATCGAAAAATCATAAAAAGTGGTGAAATTTTTGATCCGAGTCCAATAATTTGGGAAAACTTGATCGGAGTAGCTACTGGAAGCTTGCCGGTCACAGCGCATCGAGAATTGGCCTCGTAGGGACCTGACGAATTTTTACGGATTTCCCTAGGGGTACCCCTAGGGAAAATCACCAGAATCGAAAAATCGTAAAAAGTGGTGAAATTGTGGATCCGAGTCCAATAATTCGGGAAAACTTGATCGGAGTAGCTACTGGAAGCTTGCCGGTCACAACGCATCGAGAATTGGCCTCGTCGGGACCTGACGAATTTTTACGGATTTCCCTAGGGGTACCCTTAGGGAAAATCACCAGAATCGAAAAATCGTAAAAAGTGGTGAAATTTTTGATCCGAGTCCAATAATTCGGGAAAACTTGATCGGAGTAGCTACTGGAAGCTTGCCGGTCACAACGCATCGAGAATTGGCCTCGTCGTTACCTGACGAAGTTTTACGGATTTCCCTAGGGGTACCCCTAGCGAGAATCGAAAAATCGTAAAAAGTGGTGAAATTTTTGATCCGAGTCCAATAATTCGGGAAAACTTGATCGGAGTAGCTACTGGAAGCTTGCCGGTCTCAACGCATCGAGAATTGGCCTCGTCAGGACCTGACAAATTTTTACGAATTTCCCTAGGGGTACCCCTAGGGAGAATCGAAAAATCGTAAAAAGTGGTGAAATTTTTGATCCAAGTCCAATAATTCGGGAAAACTTCATCGGAGTAGCTACTGGATGCTTGCCGGTCACAACGCATTAAGAATTGGTCTCGTCGGGACCTGACAAATTTTTACGGATTTCCCTAGGGTTACCCCTATGGAAAATCACCAGAATCGAAAAATCGTAAAAAGTGGTGAAATTTTGGATCCGAGTCCAATAATTCGGGAAAACTTGATCGGAGTAGCAACTGGAAGCTTGCCGGTCACAACGCATCGAGAATTGGCCTCGACCGGACCTGACGAATTTTTACGGATTTCCCTAGGGGTACCCCTAGGGAAAATCACCAGAATCGAAAAATCGTAAAAAGTGTTGAAATTTTGGATCCGAGTCCAATAATTCGGGAAAACTTGATCGGAGTAGCTACTGGAAGCTTGCCGGTCACAACGCATCGAGAATTGGCCTCGTCGGGACCTGACGAATTTTTACGGATTTCCCTAGGGGTACCCCTAGGGAAAATCACCAGAATCGAAAAATCGTAAAAAGTGGTGAAATTTTGGATCCGAGTCCAATAATTTGGGAAAACTTGATCGGAGTAGCTACTGGAAGCTTGCCGGTCACAACGCATCGAGAATTGGCCTCGTCGGGACCTGACGAATTTTTACCGATTTCCCTAGGGGTACCCCAAGGGAAAATCACCAGAATCGAAAAATCGTAAAAAGTGGTGAAATTTTTGATCCGAGTCCAATAATTTGGGAAAACTTGATCGGAGTAGCTACTGGAAGCTTGCCGGTCACAACGCATCGAGAATTGGCCTCGTCGGGACCTGACTAATTTTTACGGATTTTCCTAGGAGTACCCCTGGGGAAAATCACCAGAATCGAAAAATCGTAAAAAGTTGTGAAATTTTTTATCCGAGTTCAATAATTTTGGAAAACTTGATCGGAGTAGCTACTGGAAGCTTGCCGGTCACAACGCATCGAGAATTGGCCTCGTCGGGACCTAACGAATTTTTACGGATTTCCCTAGGGGTACCCCTAGGGAAAATCTCCAGAATCGAAAAATCGTAAAAAGTGGTGAAATTTTGGATCCGAGTCCAATAATTCGGGAAAACTTGATCGGAGTAGCTACTGGAAGCTTGCCGGTCACAACGCATCGAGAATTGGCCTCGTCGGGACCTGACGAATTTTTACGGATTTCCCTAGGGGTACCCCTAGGGAAAATCACCAGAATCGAAAAATCGTAAAAAGTGGTGAAATTTTGGATCCGAGTCCAATAATTTGGGAAAACTTGATCGGAGTAGCTACTGGAAGCTTGCCGGTCACAACGCATCGAGAATTGGCCTCGTCGGGACCTGACGAATTTTTACCGATTTCCCTAGGGGTACCCCAAGGGAAAATCACCAGAATCGAAAAATCGTAAAAAGTGGTGAAATTTTTGATCCGAGTCCAATAATTTGGGAAAACTTGATCGGAGTAGCTACTGGAAGCTTGCCGGTCACAACGCATCTAGAATTGGCCTCGTAGGGACCTGGCGAATTTTTACGGATTTACCTAGGGGTACCCCTAGGGAAAATCACCAGAATCGAAAAATCGTAAAAAGTGGTGAAATTTTGGATCCGAGTCCAATAATTCGGGAAAACTTGATCGGAGTAGCTACTGGAAGGTTGCCGGTCACAACGCAACGAGAATTGGCCTCGTCGGGACCTGACGACTTTTTACGGATTTCCCTAGGGGTACCCCTAGGGAGAATCGAAAAATCGTAAAAAGTGGTGAAATTTTTGATTCGAGTCCAATAATTCGGGTAAACTTGATCGGAGTAGCTACTGGAAGCTTGCCGGTCACAACGCATCGAGAATTGGCCTCGTCGGGACCTGACGAATTTTTACGGATTTGCCTAGGGGAACCCCTAAGGAGAATCGAAAAATCGTAAAAAGTGGTGAAATTTTGGATCCGAGTCCAATAATTCAGGAAAACTTGATCGGAGTAGCTACTGGAAGCTTGCCGGTCACAACGCATCGAGAATTGGCCTCGTAGTGACCTGACGAATTTTTACGGATTTTCCTAGGGGTACCCCTAGGGAAAATCACCAGAATCGGAAAATTGCAAAAAGTGGTGAAATTGTGGATCCGAGTCCAATCATTCAGTAAAACTTGATCGGAGTAGCTACTGGAAGCTTGCCGGTCACAACGCATCGAGAATTGGCCTCATCGGGATCTGACGAATTTTTACGGATTTCCCTAGGGGTACCCCTAGGGAAAATCACCAGAATCGAAAAATCGTAAAAAGTGGTGAAATTTTGGATCCGAGTTCAATAATTAGGGAAAACTTGATCGGAGTAGCTACTGGAAGCTTGCCGGTCACAACGCATCAAGAATTGGCCTCGTCGGGACCTGACAAATTTTTACGGATTTCCCTAGGGGTATCCATATGGAAAATCACCAGAATCGAAAAATCGTAAAAAGTGGTGAAATTTTGGATCCGAGTCCAATAATTCGGGAAAACATGATCGGAGTAGCTACTGTAAGCTTGTCGGTCACCACGCATCGAGAATTGGCCTCGTCGGGACCTGACGAATTTTTACGGATTTCCCTAGGGGTACCCCTAGGGAAAATCACCAGAATCGAAAAATCGTAAAAAGTGGTGAAATTTTGGATCTGAGTCCAATAATTCGGGAAAACTTGATCGGAGTAGCTACTGGAAGCTTGCCGGTCTCAACGCATCGAGAATTGGCCTCGTCGGGACCTGACGAATTTTTACGGATTTCCCTAGGGGTACCCCTAGGGAGAATCGAAAAATCGTAAAAAGTGGTGAAATTTTGGATCCGCGCCCAATAATCTGGGAAAACTTGATCGGAGTAGCTACTGGAAGCTTGCCGGTCACAACGCATCAAGAATTGGCCTCGTCGGGACCTGACAAATTTTTACGGATTTCCCTAGGGGTACCCCTATGGAAAATCACCAGAATCGAAAAATCGTAAAAAGTTGTGAAATTTTGGATCCGAGTCCAATAATTCGGGAAAACTTGATCGGAGTAGCTACTGGAAGCTTGTCGGTCACAACGCATCGAGAATTGGCCTCGTCGGGACCTGACGACTTTTTACGGATTTCCCTAGGGGTACCCCTAGGGAAAATCACCAGAATCGAAAAATCGTAAAATGTGGTGAAATTTTGGATCCGAGTCCAATAATTCGGGAAAACTTGATCGGAGTAGCTACTGGAAGCTTGCCGGTCACAACTCATCGAGAATTGGCCTCGTCGGGACCTGACGAATTTTTACGGATTTTCCTAGGGGTACCACTAGGGAGAATCGAAAAATCGTAAAAAGTGGTAAAATTTTGGATCCGAGTCCAATAATTCGGGAAAACTTGATCGGAGTAGCTACTGGAAGCTTGCCGGTCACAACGCATCGAGAATTGGCCTCGTCGGGACCTGACGAATTTTTACGGATTTCCTTAGGGGTACCCCTAGGGAAAATCACAAGAATCGAAAAATCGTAAAAAGTGGTGAAATTTTTGATCCGAGTCCAATAATTCGGAAAAACTTGATCGGACTAGCTACTGGAAGCTTGCCGGTCACAACGCATCGAGAATTGGCCTCGTCGGGACCTGACGAATTTTTAGGGATTTCCCTAGGGGTACCCCTAGGGAAAATCACCAGAATCGAAAAATCGTAAAAAGTGGTGAAATTTTGGATCCGAGTCCAATAATTCGGGAAAACTTGATCGGAGTAGCTACTGGAAGCTTGCCGGTCACAACGCATCGAGAATTGGTCTCGTCGGGACCTGACGAATTTTTACGGATTTTCCTAGGGGTACCACTAGGGAGAATCGAAAAATCGTAAAAAGTGGTAAAATTTTGGATCCGAGTCCAATAATTCGGGAAAACTTGATCGGAGTAGCTACTGGAAGCTTGCCGGTCACAACGCATCGAGAATTGGCCTCGTCGGGACCTGACGAATTTTTACGGATTTTCCTAGGGGTACCACTAGGGAGAATCGAAAAATCGTAAAAAGTGGTAAAATTTTGGATCCGAGTCCAATAATTCGGGAAAACTTGATCGGAGTAGCTACTGGAAGCTTGCCGGTCACAACGCATCGAGAATTGGCCTCGTCGGGACCTGACGAATTTTTACGGATTTCCTTAGGGGTACCCCTAGGGAAAATCACAAGAATCGAAAAATCGTAAAAAGTGGTGAAATTTTTGATCCGAGTCCAATAATTCGGGAAAACTTGATCGGACTAGCTACTGGAAGCATGCCGGTCACAACGCATCGAGAATTGGCCTCGTCGGGACCTGACGAATTTTTAGGGATTTCCCTAGGGGTACCCCTAGGGAAAATCACCAGAATCGAAAAATCGTAAAAAGTGGTGAAATTTTGGATCCGAGTCCAATAATTCGGGAAAACTTGATCGGAGTAGCTACTGGAAGCTTGCCGGTCACAACGCATCGAGAATTGGCCTCGTCGGGACCTGACGAATTTTTACGGATTTTCCTAGGGGTACCACTAGGGAGAATCGAAAAATCGTAAAAAGTGGTAAAATTTTGGATCCGAGTCCAATAATTCGGGAAAACTTGATCGGAGTAGCTACTGGAAGCTTGCCGGTCACAACGCATCGAGAATTGGCCTCGTCGGGACCTGACGAATTTTTACGGATTTCCCTAGGGGTACCCCTAGGGAGAATCGAAAAATCGTAAAAAGTGGTGAAATTTTGGATCCGAGTCCAATAATTCGGGAAAACTTGATCGGAGTAGCTACTGGAAGCTTGCCGGTCACAACGCATCGA
>CANTUQ010000472.1:0-69091 GCA_947683425.1 Excoecaria cochinchinensis
GACCGGCAGGCTCCCAGTAGGTATTCCGATCAGGTTTTCCTGAATTATTCGAACCGGATCCAAAATTTCACCACTTTTGGCGATTTCTCGATTTCGGCGATTTCCCCTAGTATAATGCCTTCAGAAGCCCGTAAAAATTCGTCAGGTCACGACGAAGCCAATCCTCGACGCATTGTGACCGGCAGGCTCCCAGTAGCTATTCCGATCAGGTTTTCCTGAATTATTCGACCCGGATCCAAAATTTCACCACTTTTGGCGATTTCTCGATTTCGGCGATTTCCCCTAGTATAATGCCTTCAGAAGCCCGTAAAAATTCGTCAGGTCACGACGAAGCCAATCCTCGACGCATTGTGACCGGCAGGCTCCCAGTAGCTATTCCGATCAGGTTTTCCTGAATTATTCGACCCGGATCCAAAATTTCACCACTTTTTGGCGATTTCTCGATTTCGGCGATTTCCCCTAGTATAATGCCTTCAGAAGCCCGTAAAAATTCGTCAGGTCACGACGAAGCCAATCCTCGACGCATTGTGACCGGCAGGCTCCCAGTAGCTATTCCGATCAGGTTTTCCTGAATTATTCGACCCGGATCCAAAATTTCACCACTTTTGGCGATTTCTCGATTTCGGCGATTTCCCCTAGTATAATGCCTTCAGAAGCCCGTAAAAATTCGTCAGGTCACGACGAAGCCAATCCTCGACGCATTGTGACCGGCAGGCTCCCAGTAGCTATTCCGATCAGGTTTTCCTGAATTATTCGACCCGGATCCAAAATTTCACCACTTTTGGCGATTTCTCGATTTCGGCGATTTCCCCTAGTATAATGCCTTCAGAAGCCCGTAAAAATTCGTCAGGTCACGACGAAGCCAATCCTCGACGCATTGTGACCGCAGGCTCCCAGTAGCTATTCCGATCAGGTTTTCCTGAATTATTCGACCCGGATCCAAAATTTCACCACTTTTGGCGATTTCTCGATTTCGGCGATTTCCCCTAGTATAATGCCTTCAGAAGCCCGTAAAAATTCGTCAGGTCACGACGAAGCCAATCCTCGACGCATTGTGACCGGCAGGCTCCCAGTAGCTATTCCGATCAGGTTTTCCTGAATTATTCGACCCGGATCAAAATTTCACCACTTTTGCGATTTCTCGATTTCGGCGATTTCCCCTAGTATAATGCCTTCAGAAGCCCCGTAAAAATTCGTCAGGTCACGACGAAGCCAATCCTCGACGCATTGTGACCGGCAGGCTCCCAGTAGCTATTCCGATCAGGTTTTCCTGAATTATTCGACCCGGATCAAAAATTTCACCACTTTTGGCGATTTCTCGATTTCGGCGATTTCCCCTAGTATAATGCCTTCAGAAGCCCGTAAAAATTCGTCAGGTCACGACGAAGCCAATCCTCGACGCATTGTGACCGGCAGGCTCCCAGTAGCTATTCCGATCAGGTTTTCCTGAATTATTCGACCCGGATCCAAAATTCACCACTTTTGGCGATTTCTCGATTTCGGCGATTTCCCCTAGTATAATGCCTTCAGAAGCCCGTAAAAATTCGTCAGGTCACGACGAAGCCAATCCTCGACGCATTGTGACCGGCAGGCTCCCAGTAGCTATTCCGATCAGGTTTTCCTGAATTATTCGACCCGGATCAAAAATTTCACCACTTTTGGCGATTTCTCGATTTCGGCGATTTCCCCTAGTATAATGCCTTCAGAAGCCCGTAAAAATTCGTCAGGTCACGACGAAGCCAATCCTCGACGCATTGTGACCGGCAGGCTCCCAGTAGCTATTCCGATCAGGTTTTCCTGAATTATTCGACCCGGATCAAAATTTCACCACTTTTGCCGATTTCTCGATTTCGGCGATTTCCCCTAGTATAAGCCTTCAGAAGCCCGTAAAAATTCGTCAGGTCACGACGACGCCAATCCTCGACGCATTGTGACCGGCAGGCTCCCAGTAGCTATTCCGATCAGGTTTTCCTGAATTATTCGACCCGGATCCAAAATTTCACCACTTTTGGCGATTTCTCGATTTCGGCGATTTCCCCTAGTATAATGCCTTCAGAAGCCCGTAAAAATTCGTCAGGTCACGACGAAGCCAATCCTCGACGCATTGTGACCGCAGGCTCCCAGTAGCTATTCCGATCAGGTTTTCCTGAATTATTCGACCCGGATCCAAAATTTCACCACTTTTGGCGATTTCTCGATTTCGGCGATTTCCCCTAGTATAATGCCTTCAGAAGCCCGTAAAAATTCGTCAGGTCACGACGAAGCCAATCCTCGACGCATTGTGACCGGCAGGCTCCCAGTAGCTATTCCGATCAGGTTTTCCTGAATTATTCGACCCGGATCCAAAATTTCACCACTTTTGGCGATTTCTCGATTTCGGCGATTTCCCCTAGTATAATGCCTTCAGAAGCCCGTAAAAATTCGTCAGGTCACGACGAAGCCAATCCTCGACGCATTGTGACCGGCAGGCTCCCAGTAGCTATTCCGATCAGGTTTTCCTGAATTATTCGACCCGGATCCAAAATTTCACCACTTTTGGCGATTTCTCGATTTCGGCAATTTCCCCTAGTATAATGCCTTCAGAAGCCCGTAAAAATTCGTCAGGTCACGACGAAGCCAATCCTCGACGCATTGTGACCGGCAGGCTCCCAGTAGCTATTCCGATCAGGTTTTCCTGAATTATTCGACCCGGATCCAAAATTTCACCACTTTTGGCGATTTCTCGATTTCGGCGATTCCCCTAGTATAATGCCTTCAGAAGCCCGTAAAAATTCGTCAGGTCACGACGAAGCCAATCCTCGACGCATTGTGACCGGCAGGCTCCCAGTAGCTATTCCGATCAGGTTTTCCTGAATTATTCGACCCGGATCCAAAATTTCACCACTTTTGGCGATTTCTCGATTTCGGCAATTTCCCCTAGTATAATGCCTTCAGAAGCCCGTAAAAATTCGTCAGGTCACGACGAAGCCAATCCTCGACGCATTGTGACCGGCAGGCTCCCAGTAGCTATTCCGATCAGGTTTTCCTGAATTATTCGACCCGGATCCAAAATTTCACCACTTTTGGCGATTTCTCGATTTCGGCGATTCCCCCTAGTATAATGCCTTCAGAAGCCCGTAAAAATTCGTCAGGTCACGACGAAGCCAATCCTCGACGCATTGTGACCGGCAGGCTCCCAGTAGCTATTCCATCAGGTTTTCCTGAATTATTCGACCCGGATCCAAAATTTCACCACTTTGGCGATTTCTCGATTTCGGCGATTCACCCTAGTATAATGCCTTCAGAAGCCCGTAAAAATTCGTCAGGTCACGACGAAGCCAATCCTCGACGCATTGTGACCGGCAGGCTCCCAGTAGCTATTCCGATCAGGTTTTCCTGAATTATTCGACCCGGATCAAAAATTTCACCACTTTTGGCGATTTCTCGATTTCGGCGATTTCCCCTAGTATAATGCCTTCAGAAGCCCGTAAAAATTCGTCAGGTCACGACGAAGCCAATCCTCGACGCATTGTGACCGGCAGGCTCCCAGTAGCTATTCTGATCAGGTTTTCCTGAATTATTTGACCCGGATCCAAAATTTCACCACTTTTGGCGATTTCTCGATTTCGGCGATTTCCCCTAGTATAATGCCTTCAGAAGCCCGTAAAAATTCGTCAGGTCACGACGAAGCCAATCCTCGACGCATTGTGACCGGCAGGCTCCCAGTAGCTATTCCGATCAGGTTTTCCTGAATTATTCGACCCGGATCCAAAATTTTACCACTTTTGGCGATTTCTCGATTTCGGCGATTTCCCCTAGTATAATGCCTTCAGAAGCCCGTAAAAATTCGTCAGGTCACGACGAAGCAATCCTCGACGCATTGTGACCGGCAGGCTCCCAGTAGCTATTCCGATCAGGTTTTCCTGAATTATTCGACCCGGATCCAAAATTTCACCACTTTTGGCGATTTCTCGATTTCGGCGATTTCCCCTAGTATAATGCCTTCAGAAGCCCGTAAAAATTCGTCAGGTCACGACGAAGCCAATCCTCGACGCATTGTGACCGGCAGGCTCCCAGTAGCTATTCCGATCAGGTTTTCCTGAATTATTCGACCCGGATCCAAAATTTCACCACTTTTGGCGATTTCTCGATTTCGGCGATTTCCCTAGTATAATGCCTTCAGAAGCCCGTAAAAATTCGTCAGGTCACGACGAAGCCAATCCTCGACGCATTGTGACCGGCAGGCTCCCAGTAGCTATTCCGATCAGGTTTTCCTGAATTATTCGACCCGGATCCAAAATTTCACCACTTTTGGCGATTTCTCGATTTCGGCGATTTCCCCTAGTATAATGCCTTCAGAAGCCCGTAAAAATTCGTCAGGTCACGACGAAGCCAATCCTCGACGCATTGTGACCGGCAGGCTCCTAGTAGCTATTCCGATCAGGTTTTCCTGAATTATTCGACCCGGATCCAAAATTTCACCACTTTTGGCGATTTCTCGATTTCGGCGATTTCCCTAGTATAATGCCTTCAGAAGCCCGTAAAAATTCGTCAGGTCACGACGAAGCCAATCCTCGACGCATTGTGACCGCAGGCTCCCAGTAGCTATTCCGATCAGGTTTTCCTGAATTATTCGACCCGGATCCAAAATTTCACCACTTTGGCGATTTCTCGATTTCGGCGATTTCCCCTAGTATAATGCCTTCAGAAGCCCGTAAAAATTCGTCAGGTCACGACGAAGCCAATCCTCGACGCATTGTGACCGGCAGGCTCCCAGTAGCTATTCCGATCAGTTTTCCTGAATTATTCGACCCGGATCCAAAATTTTACCACTTTTGGCGATTTCTCGATTTCGGCGATTTCCCCTAGTATAATGCCTTCAGAAGCCCGTAAAAATTCGTCAGGTCACGACGAAGCCAATTCTCGACGCATTGTGACTGGCAGGCTCCCAGTAGCTATTCCGATCAGGTTTTCCTGAATTATTCGACCCGGATCCAAAATTTCACCACTTTTGGCGATTTCTCGATTTCGGCGATTTCCCCTAGTATAATGCCTTCAGAAGCCCGTAAAAATTCGTCAGGTCACGACGAAGCCAATCCTCGACGCATTGTGACCGGCAGGCTCCCAGTAGCTATTCCGATCAGGTTTTCCTGAATTATTCGACCCGGATCCAAAATTTCACCACTTTTGGCGATTTCTCGATTTCGGCGATTTCCCCTAGTATAATGCCTTCAGAAGCCCGTAAAAATTCGTCAGGTCACGACGAAGCCAATCCTCGACGCATTGTGACCGGCAGGCTCCCAGTAGCTATTCCTATCAGGTTTTCCTGAATTATTCGACCCGGATCCAAAATTTCACCACTTTTGGCGATTTCTCGATTTCGGCGATTTCCCCGAGTATAATGCCTTCAGAAGCCCGTAAAAATTCGTCAGGTCACGACGAAGCCAATCCTCGACGCATTGTGACCGGCAGGCTTCCAGTAGCTATTCCGATCAGGTTTTCCTGAATTATTCGACCCGGATCCAAAATTTCACCACTTTTGGCGATTTCTCGATTTCGGCGATTCCCCCTAGTATAATGCCTTCAGAAGCCCGTAAAAATTCGTCAGGTCACGACGAAGCCAATCCTCGACGTATTGTGACCGGCAGGCTCCCAGTAGCTATTCCGATCAGGTTTTCCTGAATTATTCGACCCGGATCCAAAATTTCACCACTTTTGGCAATTTCTCGATTTCGGCGATTCCCCCTAGTATAATGCCTTCAGAAGCCCGTAAAAATTCGTCAGGTCACGACGAAGCCAATCCTCGACGCATTGTGACCGGCAGGCTCCCAGTAGCTATTCCGATCAGGTTTTCCTGAATTATTCGACCCGGATCCAAAATTTCACCACTTTTGGCGATTTCTCGATTTCGGCGATTTCCCCCAGTATAATGCCTTCAGAAGCCCGTAAAAATTCGTCAGGTCACGACGAAGCCAATCCTCGACGCATTGTGACCGGCAGGCTCCCAGTAGCTATTCCGATCAGGTTTTCCTGAATTATTCGACCCGGATCCAAAATTTCACCACTTTTGGCGATTTCTCGATTTCGGCGATTTCCCCCAGTATAATGCCTTCAGAAGCCCGTAAAAATTCGTCAGGTCACGACGAAGCCAATCCTCGACGCATTGTGACCGGCAGGCTCCCAGTAGCTATTCGATCAGGTTTTCCTGAATTATTCGACCCGGATCCAAAATTTCACCACTTTTGGCGATTTCTCGATTTCGGCGATTTCCCTAGTATAATGCTTTCAGAAGCCCGTAAAAATTCGTCAGGTCACGACGAAGCCAATCCTCGACGCATTGTGACCGGCAGGCTCCCAGTAGCTATTCCGATCAGGTTTTCCTGAATTATTCGACCCGGATCCAAAATTTCACCACTTTTGGCGATTTCTCGATTTCGGCGATTTCCCCTAGTATAATGCCTTCAGAAGCCCGTAAAAATTCGTCAGGTCACGACGAAGCCAATCCTCGACGCATTGTGACCGGAAGGCTCCCAGTAGCTATTCCGATCAGGTTTTCCTGAATTATTCGACCCGGATCAAAAATTTCACCACTTTTGCCGATTTCTCGATTTCGGCGATTTCCCCTAGTATAATGCCTTCAGAAGCCTGTAAAAATTCGTCAGGTCACGACGAAGCCAATCCTCGACGCATTGTGACCGGCAGGCTCCCAGTAGCTATTCCGATCAGGTTTTCCTGAATTATTCGACCCGGATCCAAAATTTCACCACTTTTGGCGATTTCTCGATTTCGGCGATTTCCCCCTAGTATAATGCCTTCAGAAGCCCGTAAAAATTCGTCAGGTCACGACGAAGCCAATCCTCGACGCATTGTGACCGGCAGGCTCCCAGTAGCTATTCCGATCAGATTTTCCTGAATTATTCGACCCGGATCCAAAATTTCACCACTTTTGGCGATTTCTCGATTTCGTCGATTTCCCCTAGTATAATGCCTTCAGAAGCCCGTAAAAATTCGTCAGGTCACGACGAAGCCAATCCTCGACGCATTGTGACCGGCAGGCTCCCAGTAGCTATTCCGATCAGGTTTTCCTGAATTATTCGACCCGGATCAAAAATTTCACCACTTTTGGTGATTTCTCGATTTCGGCGATTTCCCCCAGTATAATGCCTTCAGAAGCCCGTAAAAATTCGTCAGGTCACGACGAAGCCAATCCTCGACGCATTGTGACCGGCAGGCTCCCAGTAGCTATTCCGATCAGGTTTTCCTGAATTATTCAACCCGGATCCAAAATTTCACCACTTTTGGCGATTTCTCGATTTCGGCGATTTCCCCCAGTATAATGCCTTCAGAAGCCCGTAAAAATTCGTCAGGTCACGACGAAGCCAATCCTCAACGCATTGTGACCGGCAGGCTCCCAGTAGCTATTCCGATCAGGTTTTCCTGAATTATTCGACCCGGATCCAAAATTTCACCACTTTTGGCGATTTCTCGATTTCGGCGATTTCCCCCAGTATAATGCCTTCAGAAGCCCGTAAAAATTCGTCAGGTCACGACGAAGCCAATCCTCGACGCATTGTGACCGGCAAGCTCCCAGTAGCTATTCCGATCAGGTTTTCCTGAATTATTCGACCCGGATCCAAAATTTCACCACTTTTGGCGATTTCTCGATTTCGGCGATTTCCCCCAGTATAATGCCTTCAGAAGCCCGTAAAAATTCGTCAGGTCACGACGAAGCCAATCCTCGACGCATTGTGACCGGCAGGCTCCCAGTAGCTCTTCCGATCAGGTTTTCCTGAATTATTCGACCCGGATCAAAAATTTCACCACTTTTGGCGATTTCTCGATTTCGGCGATTTTCCCCAGTATAATGCCTTCAGAAGCCCGTAAAAATTCGTCAGGTCACGACGAAGCCAATCCTCGACGCATTGTGACCGGCAGGCTCCCAGTAGCTATTCCGATCAGGTTTTCCTGAATTATTCGACCCGGATCCAAAATTTCACCACTTTTGGCGATTTCTCGATTTCGGCGATTTCCCCCAGTATAATGCCTTCAGAAGCCCGTAAAAATTCGTCAGGTCACGACGAAGCCAATCCTCGACGCATTGTGACCGGCAGGCTCCCAGTAGCTATTCCGATCAGGTTTTCCTGAATTATTCGACCCGGATCCAAAATTTCACCACTTTTGGCGATTTCTCGATTTCGGCGATTTCCCCCAGTATAATGCCTTCAGAAGCCCGTAAAAATTCGTCAGGTCACGACGAAACCAATCCTCGACGCATTGTGACCGGCAGGCTCCCAGTAGCTATTCCGATCAGGTTTTCTGAATTATTCGACCCGGATCCAAAATTTCACCACTTTTGGCGATTTCTCGATTTCGGCGATTTCCCCTAGTATAATGCCTTCAGAAGCCCGTAAAAATTCGTCAGGTCACGACGAAGCCAATCCTCGACGCATTGTGACCGGCAGGCTCCCAGTAGCTATTCCGATCAGGTTTTCCTGAATTATTCGACCCGGATCCAAAATTTCACCACTTTTGGCGATTTCTCGATTTCGGCGATTTCCCCTAGTATAATGCCTTCAGAAGCCCGTAAAAATTCGTCAGGTCACGACGAAGCCAATCCTCGACGCATTGTGACCGGCAGGCTCCCAGTAGCTATTCCGATCAGGTTTTCCTGAATTATTCGACCCGGATCCAAAATTTCACCACTTTTGGCGATTTCTCGATTTCGGCGATTTCCCCCAGTATAATGCCTTCAGAAGCCCGTAAAAATTCGTCAGGTCACGACGAAGCCAATCCTCGACGCATTGTGACCGGCAGGCTCCCAGTAGCTATTCCGATCAGGTTTTCCTGAATTATTCGACCCGGATCCAAAATTTCACCACTTTTGGCGATTTCTCGATTTCGGCGATTTCCCCCAGTATAATGCCTTCAGAAGCCCGTAAAAATTCGTCAGGTCACGACGAAGCCAATCCTCGACGCATTGTGACCGGCAGGCTCCCAGTAGCTATTCCGATCAGGTTTTCCTGAATTATTCGACCCGGATCCAAAATTTCACCACTTTTGGCGATTTCTCGATTTCGGCGATTTCCCCAGTATAATGCCTTCAGAAGCCCGTAAAAATTCGTCAGGTCACGACGAAGCCAATCCTCGACGCATTGTGACCGGCAGGCTCCCAGTAGCTATTCCGATCAGGTTTTCCTGAATTATTCGACCCGGATCCAAAATTTCACCACTTTTGGCGATTTCTCGATTTCGGCGATTTCCCCCAGTATAATGCCTTCAGAAGCCCGTAAAAATTCGTCAGGTCACGACGAAGCCAATCCTCGACGCATTGTGACCGGCAGGCTCCCAGTAGCTATTCCGATCAGGTTTTCCTGAATTATTCGACCCGGATCCAAAATTTCACCACTTTTGGCGATTTCTCGATTTCGGCGATTTCCCCCAGTATAATGCCTTCAGAAGCCCGTAAAAATTCGTCAGGTCACGACGAAGCCAATCCTCGACGCATTGTGACCGGCAGGCTCCCAGTAGCTATTCCGATCAGGTTTTCCTGAATTATTCGACCCGGATCCAAAATTTCACCACTTTTGGCGATTTCTCGATTTCGGCGATTTCCCCCAGTATAATGCCTTCAGAAGCCCGTAAAAATTCGTCAGGTCACGACGAAGCCAATCCTCGACGCATTGTGACCGGCAAGCTCCCAGTAGCTATTCCGATCAGGTTTTCCTGAATTATTCGACCCGGATCCAAAATTTCACCACTTTTGGCGATTTCTCGATTTCGGCGATTTCCCCCAGTATAATGCCTTCAGAAGCCCGTAAAAATTCGTCAGGTCACGACGAAGCCAATCCTCGACGCATTGTGACCGGCAGGCTCCCAGTAGCTCTTCCGATCAGGTTTTCCTGAATTATTCGACCCGGATCAAAAATTTCACCACTTTTGGCGATTTCTCGATTTCGGCGATTTTCCCCAGTATAATGCCTTCAGAAGCCCGTAAAAATTCGTCAGGTCACGACGAAGCCAATCCTCGACGCATTGTGACCGGCAGGCTCCCAGTAGCTATTCCGATCAGGTTTTCCTGAATTATTCGACCCGGATCCAAAATTTCACCACTTTTGGCGATTTCTCGATTTCGGCGATTTCCCCCAGTATAATGCCTTCAGAAGCCCGTAAAAATTCGTCAGGTCACGACGAAGCCAATCCTCGACGCATTGTGACCGGCAGGCTCCCAGTAGCTATTCCGATCAGGTTTTCCTGAATTATTCGACCCGGATCCAAAATTTCACCACTTTTGGCGATTTCTCGATTTCGGCGATTTCCCCCAGTATAATGCCTTCAGAAGCCCGTAAAAATTCGTCAGGTCACGACGAAACCAATCCTCGACGCATTGTGACCGGCAGGCTCCCAGTAGCTATTCCGATCAGGTTTTCCTGAATTATTCGACCCGGATCCAAAATTTCACCACTTTTGGCGATTCTCGATTTCGGCGATTTCCCCTAGTATAATGCCTTCAGAAGCCCGTAAAAATTCGTCAGGTCACGACGAAGCCAATCCTCGACGCATTGTGACCGGCAGGCTCCCAGTAGCTATTCCGATCAGGTTTTCCTGAATTATTCGACCCGGATCCAAAATTTCACCACTTTTGGCGATTTCTCGATTTCGGCGATTTCCCCTAGTATAATGCCTTCAGAAGCCCGTAAAAATTCGTCAGGTCACGACGAAGCCAATCCTCGACGCATTGTGACCGGCAGGCTCCCAGTAGCTATTCCGATCAGGTTTTCCTGAATTATTCGACCCGGATCCAAAATTTCACCACTTTTGGCGATTTCTCGATTTCGGCGATTTCCCCCAGTATAATGCCTTCAGAAGCCCGTAAAAATTCGTCAGGTCACGACGAAGCCAATCCTCGACGCATTGTGACCGGCAGGCTCCCAGTAGCTATTCCGATCAGGTTTTCCTGAATTATTCGACCCGGATCCAAAATTTCACCACTTTTGGCGATTTCTCGATTTCGGCGATTTCCCCCAGTATAATGCCTTCAGAAGCCCGTAAAAATTCGTCAGGTCACGACGAAGCCAATCCTCGACGCATTGTGACCGGCAGGCTCCCAGTAGCTATTCCGATCAGGTTTTCCTGAATTATTCGACCCGGATCCAAAATTTCACCACTTTTGGCGATTTCTCGATTTCGGCGATTTCCCCCAGTATAATGCCTTCAGAAGCCCGTAAAAATTCGTCAGGTCACGACGAAGCCAATCCTCGACGCATTGTGACCGGCAGGCTCCCAGTAGCTATTCCGATCAGGTTTTCCTGAATTATTCGACCCGGATCCAAAATTTCACCACTTTTGGCGATTTCTCGATTTCGGCGATTTCCCCCAGTATAATGCCTTCAGAAGCCCGTAAAAATTCGTCAGGTCACGACGAAGCCAATCCTCGACGCATTGTGACCGGCAGGCTCCCAGTAGCTATTCCGATCAGGTTTTCCTGAATTATTCGACCCGGATCCAAAATTTCACCACTTTTGGCGATTTCTCGATTTCGGCGATTTCCCCCAGTATAATGCCTTCAGAAGCCCGTAAAAATTCGTCAGGTCACGACGAAGCCAATCCTCGACGCATTGTGACCGGCAGGCTCCCAGTAGCTATTCCGATCAGGTTTTCCTGAATTATTCGACCCGGATCCAAAATTTCACCACTTTGGCGATTTCTCGATTTCGGCGATTTCCCCCAGTATAATGCCTTCAGAAGCCCGTAAAAATTCGTCAGGTCACGACGAAGCCAATCCTCGACGCATTGTGACCGGCAGGCTCCCAGTAGCTATTCCGATCAGGTTTTCCTGAATTATTCGACCCGGATCCAAAATTTCACCACTTTTGGCGATTTCTCGATTTCGGCGATTTCCCCCAGTATAATGCCTTCAGAAGCCCGTAAAAATTCGTCAGGTCACGACGAAACCAATCCTCGACGCATTGTGACCGGCAGGCTCCCAGTAGCTATTCCGATCAGGTTTTCCTGAATTATTCGACCCGGATCCAAAATTTCACCACTTTTGGCGATTTCTCGATTTCGGCGATTTCCCCTAGTATAATGCCTTCAAGAAGCCCGTAAAAATTCGTCAGGTCACGACGAAGCCAATCCTCGACGCATTGTGACCGGAAGGCTCCCAGTAGCTATTCCGATCAGGTTTTCCTGAATTATTCGACCCGGATCCAAAATTTCACCACTTTTGGCGATTTCTCGATTTCGGCGATTTCCCCTAGTATAATGCCTTCAGAAGCCCGTAAAAATTCGTCAGGTCACGACGAAGCCAATCCTCGACGCATTGTGACCGGCAGGCTCCCAGTAGCTATTCCGATCAGGTTTTCCTGAATTATTCGACCCGGATCCAAAATTTCACCACTTTTGGCGATTTCTCGATTTCGGCGATTTCCCCCAGTATAATGCCTTCAGAAGCCCGTAAAAATTCGTCAGGTCACGACGAAGCCAATCCTCGACGCATTGTGACCGGCAGGCTCCCAGTAGCTATTCCGATCAGGTTTTCCTGAATTATTCGACCCGGATCCAAAATTTCACCACTTTTGGCGATTTCTCGATTTCGGCGATTTCCCCCAGTATAATGCCTTCAGAAGCCCGTAAAAATTCGTCAGGTCACGACGAAGCCAATCCTCGACGCATTGTGACCGGCAGGCTCCCAGTAGCTATTTCGATCAGGTTTTCCTGAATTATTCGACCCGGATCCAAAATTTCACCACTTTTGGCGATTTCTCGATTTCGGCGATTTCCCCCAGTATAATGCCTTCAGAAGCCCGTAAAAATTCGTCAGGTCACGACGAAGCCAATCCTCGACGCATTGTGACCGGCAGGCTCCCAGTAGCTATTCCGATCAGGTTTTCCTGAATTATTCGACCCGGATCCAAAATTTCACCACTTTTGGCGATTTCTCGATTTCGGCGATTTCCCCCAGTATAATGCCTTCAGAAGCCCGTAAAAATTCGTCAGGTCACGACGAAGCCAATCCTCGACGCATTGTGACCGGCAGGCTCCCAGTAGCTATTCCGATCAGGTTTTCCTGAATTATTCGACCCGGATCCAAAATTTCACCACTTTTGGCGATTTCTCGATTTCGGCGATTTCCCCCAGTATAATGCCTTCAGAAGCCCGTAAAAATTCGTCAGGTCACGACGAAGCCAATCCTCGACGCATTGTGACCGGCAGGCTCCCAGTAGCTATTCCGATCAGGTTTTCCTGAATTATTCGACCCGGATCCAAAATTTCACCACTTTTGGCGATTTCTCGATTTCGGCGATTTCCCCCAGTATAATGCCTTCAGAAGCCCGTAAAAATTCGTCAGGTCACGACGAAGCCAATCCTCGACGCATTGTGACCGGCAGGCTCCCAGTAGCTATTCCGATCAGGTTTTCCTGAATTATTCGACCCGGATCCAAAATTTCACCACTTTTGGCGATTTCTCGATTTCGGCGATTTCCCCCAGTATAATGCCTTCAGAAGCCCGTAAAAATTCGTCAGGTCACGACGAAGCCAATCCTCGACGCATTGTGACCGGCAGGCTCCCAGTAGCTATTCCGATCAGGTTTTCCTGAATTATTCGACCCGGATCCAAAATTTCACCACTTTTGGCGATTTCTCGATTTCGGCGATTTCCCCCAGTATAATGCCTTCAGAAGCCCGTAAAAATTCGTCAGGTCACGACGAAGCCAATCCTCGACGCATTGTGACCGGCAGGCTCTCAGTAGCTATTCCGATCAGGTTTTCCTGAATTATTCGACCCGGATCCAAAATTTCACCACTTTTGGCGATTTCTCGATTTCGGCGATTTCCCCCAGTATAATGCCTTCAGAAGCCCGTAAAAATTCGTCAGGTCACGACGAAGCCAATCCTCGACGCATTGTGACCGGCAGGCTCCCAGTAGCTATTCCGATCAGGTTTTCCTGAATTATTCGACCCGGATCCAAAATTTCACCACTTTTGGCGATTTCTCGATTTCGGCGATTTCCCCCAGTATAATGCCTTCAGAAGCCCGTAAAAATTCGTCAGGTCACGACGAATCCAATCCTCGATGCATTGTGACCGGCAGGCTCCCAGTAGCTATTCCGATCAGGTTTTCCTGAATTATTCGACCCGGATCCAAAATTTCACCACTTTTGGCGATTTCTCGATTTCGGCGATTTCCCCTAGTATAATGCCTTCAGAAGCCCGTAAAAATTCGTCAGGTCACGACGAAGCCAATCCTCGACGCATTGTGACCGGCAGGCTCCCAGTAGCTATTCCGATCAGGTTTTCCTGAATTATTCGACCCGGATCCAAAATTTCACCACTTTTGGCGATTTCTCGATTTCGGCGATTTCCCCTAGTATAATGCCTTCAGAAGCCCGTAAAAATTCGTCAGGTCACGACGAAGCCAATCCTCGACGCATTGTGACCGGCAGGCTCCCTGTAGCTATTCCGATCAGGTTTTCCTGAATTATTCGACCCGGATCCAAAATTTCACCACTTTTGCCGATTTCTCGATTTCGGTGATTTCCCCCAGTATAATGCCTTCAGAAGCCCGTAAAAATTCGTCAGGTCACGACGAAGCCAATCCTCGACGCATTGTGACCGGCAGGCTCCCAGTAGCTATTCCGATCAGGTTTTCCTGAATTATTCGACCCGGATCCAAAATTTCACCTCTTTTGGAGATTTCTCGATTTCGGCGATTTCCCTAGTATAATGCCTTCAGAAGCCCGTAAAAATTCGTCAGGTCACGACGAAGCCAATCCTCGACGCATTGTGACCGGCAGGCTCCCAGTAGCTCTTCCGATCAGGTTTTCCTAAATTATTCGACCCGGATCCAAAATTTCACAACTTTTGGCGATTTCTCGATTTCGGCGATTTCCCCTAGTATAATGCCTTCAGAAGCCCGTAAAAATTCGCCAGGTCACGACGAAGCCAATCCCTCGACGCATTGTGACCGGCAGGCTCCCAGTAGCTATTCCGATCAGGTTTTCCTGAATTATTCGACCCGGATCCAAAATTTCACCATTTTGGCGATTTCTCGATTTCGGCGATTTCCCCTAGTATAATGCCTTCAGAAGCCCGTAAAAAATCGTCAGGTCACGACGAAGCCAATCCTCGACGCATTGTGACCGGCAGGCTCCCAGTAGCTATTCCGATCAGGTTTTCCTGAATTATTCGACCCGGATCCAAAATTTCACCACTTTTGGCGATTTCTCGATTTCGGCGATTTCCCCTAGTATAATGCCTTCAGAAGCCCGTAAAAATTCGTCAGGTCACGACGAATCCAATCCTCGACGCATTGTGACCGGCAGGCTCCCAGTAGCTATTCCGATCAGGTTTTCCTGAATTATTCGACCAGGATCCAAAATTTCACCACTTTTGGCGATTTCTCGATTTCGGCGATTTCCCCTAGTATAATGCCTTCAGAAGCCCGTAAAAATTCGTCAGGTCACGACGAAGCCAATCCTCGACGCATTGTGACCGGCAGGCTCCCAGTAGCTATTCCGATCAGGTTTTCCTGAATTATTCGACCCGGATCCAAAATTTCACCACTTTTGGCGATTTCTCGATTTCGGCGATTTCCCCTAGTATAATGCCTTCAGAAGCCCGTAAAAATTCGTCAGGTCACGACGAAGCCAATCCTCGACGCATTGTGACCGGCAGGCTCCCAGTAGCTCTTCCGATCAGGTTTTCCTGAATTATTCGACCCGGATCCAAAATTTCACCACTTTTGGCGATTTCTCGATTTCGGCGATTTCCCCTAGTATAATGCCTTCAGAAGCCCGTAAAAATTCGTCAGGTCACGACGAAGCCAATCCTCGACACATTGTGACCGGCAGGCTCCCAGTAGCTATTCCGATCAGGTTTTCCTGAATTATTCGACCCGGATCCAAAATTTCACCACTTTTGGCGATTTCTCGATTTCGGCGATTTCCCCTAGTATAATGCCTTCAGAAGGCCGTAAAAATTCGTCAGGTCACGACGAAGCCAATCCTCGACGCATTGTGACCGGCAGGCTCCCAGTAGCTATTCCGATCAGGTTTTCCTGAATTATTCGACCCGGATCCAAAATTTCACCACTTTTGGCGATTTCTCGATTTCGGCGATTTCCCCTAGTATAATGCCTTCAGAAACCCGTAAAAATTCGTCAGGTCACGACGAAGCCAATCCTCGATGCATTGTGACCGGCAGGCTCCCAGTAGCTCTTCCGATCAGGTTTTCCTGAATTATTCGACCCGGATCCAAAATTTCACCACTTTTGGCGATTTCTCGATTTCGGCGATTTCCCCTAGTATAATGCCTTCAGAAGCCCGTAAAAATTCGTCAGGTCACGACGAAGCCAATCCTCGACGCATTGTGACCGGCAGGCTCCCAGTAGCTATTCCGATCAGGTTTTCCTGAATTATTCGACCCGGATCCAAAATTTCACCACTTTTGGCGATTTCTCGATTTCGGCGATTTCCCCTAGTATAATGCCTTCAGAAGCCCGTAAAAATTCGTCAGGTCACGACGAAGCCAATCCTCGACGCATTGTGACCGGCAGGCTCCCAGTAGCTCTTCCGATCAGGTTTTCCTGAATTATTCGACCCGGATCCAAAATTTCACAACTTTTGGCGATTTCTCGATTTCGGCGATTTCCCCTAGTATAATGCCTTCAGAAGCCCGTAAAAATTCGTCAGGTCACGACGAAGCCAATCCTTGACGCATTGTGACCGGTAGGCTCCCAGTAGCTATTCCGATCAGGTTTTCCTGAATTATTCGACCCGGATCCAAAATTTCACCACTTTTGGAGATTTCTCGATTTCGGCGATTTCCCCTAGTATAATGCCTTCAGAAGCCCGTAAAAATTCGTCAGGTCACGACGAAGCCAATCCTCGACGCATTGTGACCGGCAGGCTCCCAGTAGCTCTTCCGATCAGGTTTTCCTGAATTATTCGACCCGGATCCAAAATTCACCACTTTTGGCGATTTCTCGATTTCGGCGATTTCCCCTAGTATAATGCCTTCAGAAGCCCGTAAAAATTCGTCAGGTCACGACGAAGCCAATCCTCGACGCATTGTGACTGGCAGGCTCCCAGTAGCTATTCCGATCAGGTTTTCCTGAATTATTCGACCCGGATCAAAAATTTCACCACTTTTGGCGATTTCTCGATTTCGGCGATTTCCCCTAGTATAATGCCTTCAGAAGCCCGTAAAAATTCGTCAGGTCATGACGAAGCCAATCCTCGACGCATTGTGACCGGCAGGCTCCCAGTAGCTATTCCGATCAGGTTTTCCTGAATTATTCGACCCGGATCCAAAATTTCACCACTTTTGGCGATTTCTCGATTTCGGCGATTTCCCCTAGTATAATGCCTTCAGAAGCCCGTAAAAATTCGTCAGGTCACGACGAATCCAATCCTCGACGCATTGTGACCGGCAGGCTCCCAGTAGCTATTCCGATCAGGTTTTCCTGAATTATTCGACCAGGATCCAAAATTTCACCACTTTTGGCGATTTCTCGATTTCGGCGATTTCCCCTAGTATAATGCCTTCAGAAGCCCGTAAAAATTCGTCAGGTCACGACGAAGCCAATCCTCGACGCATTGTGACCGGCAGGCTCCCAGTAGCTATTCCGATCAGGTTTTCCTGAATTATTCGACCCGGATCCAAAATTTCACCACTTTTGGCGATTTCTCGATTTCGGCGATTTCCCCTAGTATAATGCCTTCAGAAGCCCGTAAAAATTCGTCAGGTCACGACGAAGCCAATCCTCGACGCATTGTGACCGGCAGGCTCCCAGTAGCTCTTCCGATCAGGTTTTCCTGAATTATTCGACCCGGATCCAAAATTTCACCACTTTTGGCGATTTCTCGATTTCGGCGATTTCCCCTAGTATAATGCCTTCAGAAGCCCGTAAAAATTCGTCAGGTCACGACGAAGCCAATCCTCGACACATTGTGACCGGCAGGCTCCCAGTAGCTATTCCGATCAGGTTTTCCTGAATTATTCGACCCGGATCCAAAATTTCACCACTTTTGGCGATTTCTCGATTTCGGCGATTTCCCCTAGTATAATGCCTTCAGAAGGCCGTAAAAATTCGTCAGGTCACGACGAAGCCAATCCTCGACGCATTGTGACCGGCAGGCTCCCAGTAGCTATTCCGATCAGGTTTTCCTGAATTATTCGACCCGGATCCAAAATTTCACCACTTTTGGCGATTTCTCGATTTCGGCGATTTCCCCTAGTATAATGCCTTCAGAAACCCGTAAAAATTCGTCAGGTCACGACGAAGCCAATCCTCGATGCATTGTGACCGGCAGGCTCCCAGTAGCTCTTCCGATCAGGTTTTCCTGAATTATTCGACCCGGATCCAAAATTTCACCACTTTTGGCGATTTCTCGATTTCGGCGATTTCCCCTAGTATAATGCCTTCAGAAGCCCGTAAAAATTCGTCAGGTCACGACGAAGCCAATCCTCGACGCATTGTGACCGGCAGGCTCCCAGTAGCTATTCCGATCAGGTTTTCCTGAATTATTCGACCCGGATCCAAAATTTCACCACTTTTGGCGATTTCTCGATTTCGGCGATTTCCCCTAGTATAATGCCTTCAGAAGCCCGTAAAAATTCGTCAGGTCAGGACGAAGCCAATCCTCGACGCATTGTGACCGGCAGGCTCCCAGTAGCTCTTCCGATCAGGTTTTCCTGAATTATTCGACCCGGATCCAAAATTTCACAACTTTTGGCGATTTCTCGATTTCGGCGATTTCCCCTAGTATAATGCCTTCAGAAGCCCGTAAAAATTCGTCAGGTCACGACGAAGCCAATCCTTGACGCATTGTGACCGGTAGGCTCCCAGTAGCTATTCCGATCAGGTTTTCCTGAATTATTCGACCCGGATCCAAAATTTCACCACTTTTGGAGATTTCTCGATTTCGGCGATTTCCCCTAGTATAATGCCTTCAGAAGCCCGTAAAAATTCGTCAGGTCACGACGAAGCCAATCCTCGACGCATTGTGACCGGCAGGCTCCCAGTAGCTCTTCCGATCAGGTTTTCCTGAATTATTCGACCCGGATCCAAAATTCACCACTTTTGGCGATTTCTCGATTTCGGCGATTTCCCCTAGTATAATGCCTTCAGAAGCCCGTAAAAATTCGTCAGGTCACGACGAAGCCAATCCTCGACGCATTGTGACTGGCAGGCTCCCAGTAGCTATTCCGATCAGGTTTTCCTGAATTATTCGACCCGGATCAAAAATTTCACCACTTTTGGCGATTTCTCGATTTCGGCGATTTCCCCTAGTATAATGCCTTCAGAAGCCCGTAAAAATTCGTCAGGTCACGACGAAGCCAATCCTCGACGCATTGTGACCGGCAGGCTCCCAGTAGCTCTTCCGATCAGGTTTTCCTGAATTTTTCGACCCGGATCAAAAATTTCACAACTTTTGGCGATTTCTCGATTTCGGCGATTTCCCCTAGTATAATGCCTTCAGAAGCCCGTAAAAATTCGTCAGGTCACGACGAAGCCAATCCTCGATGCATTGTGACCGGCAGGCTCCCAGTAGCTATTCCGATCAGGTTTTCCTGAATTTTTCGACCCGGATCCAAAATTTCACAACTTTTGGCGATTTCTCGATTTCGGCGATTTCCCCTAGTATAATGCCTTCAGAAGCCCGTAAAAATTCGTCAGGTCACGACGAAGCCAATCCTCGATGCATTGTGACCGGCAGGCTCCCAGTAGCTATTCCGATCAGGTTTTCCTGAATTATTCGACCCGGATCCAAAATTTCACCACTTTTGGCGATTTCTCGATTTCGGCGATTTCCCCTAGTATAATGCCTTCAGAAGCCCGTAAAAATTCGTCAGGTCACGACGAAGCCAATCCTCAACGCATTGTGACCGGCAGGCTCCCAGTAGCTATTCCGATCAGGTTTTCCTGAATATTTCGACCCGGATCCAAAATTTCACCACTTTTGGCGATTTCTCGATTTCGGCGATTTCCCCTAGTATAATGCCTTCAGAAGCCCGTAAAAATTCGTCAGGTCACGACGAAGCCAATCCTCGATGCATTGTGACCGGCAGGCTCCCAGTAGCTATTCCGATCAGGTTTTCCTGAATTATTCGACCCGGATCCAAAATTTCACCACTTTTGGCGATTTCTCGATTTCGGCGATTCCCCCTAGTATAATGCCTTCAGAAGCCCGTAAAAATTCGTCAGGTCACGACGAAGCCAATCCTCGACGCATTGTGACCGGCAGGCTCCCAGTAGCTATTCCGATCAGGTTTTCCTGAATTATTCGACCCGGATCCAAAATTTCACCACTTTTGGCGATTTCTCGATTTCGGCGATTCCCCCTAGTATAATGCCTTCAGAAGCCCGTAAAAATTCGTCAGGTCACGACGAAGCCAATCCTCGACGCATTGTGACCGGCAGGCTCCCAGTAGCTCTTCCGATCAGGTTTTCCTGAATTATTCGACCCGGATCCAAAATTTCACCACTTTTGGCGATTTCTCGATTTCGGCGATTTCCCCTAGTATAATGCCTTCAGAAACCCGTAAAAATTCGTCAGGTCACGACGAAGCCAATCCTCGACGCATTGTGACCGGCAGGCTCCCAGTAGCTATTCCGATCAGGTTTTCCTGAATTATTCGACCCGGATCCAAAATTTCACCACTTTTGGCGATTTCTCGATTTCGGCGATTTCCCCTAGTATAATGCCTTCAGAAGCCCGTAAAAATTCGTCAGGTCACGACGAAGCCAATCCTCGACGCATTGTGACCGGCAGGCTCCCAGTAGCCCTTCCGATCAGGTTTTCCTGAATTATTCGACCCGGATCCAAAATTTCACCACTTTTGGCGATTTCTCGATTTCGGCGATTTCCCCTAGTATAATGCCTTCAGAAGCCCGTAAAAATTCGTCAGGTCACGACGAAGCCAATCCTCGACGCATTGTGACCGGCAGGCTCCCAGTAGCCCTTCCGATCAGGTTTTCCTGAATTATTCGACCCAGATCCAAAATTTCACAACTTTTGGCGATTTCTCGATTTCGGCGATTTCCCCTAGTATAATGCCTTCAGAAGCCCGTAAAAATTCGTCAGGTCACGACGAAGCCAATCCTCGACGCATTGTGACCGGCAGGCTCCCAGTAGCTCTTCCGATCAGGTTTTCCTGAATTATTCGACCCGGATCCAAAATTTCACCACTTTTGGCGATTTCTCGATTTCGGCGATTTCCCCTAGTATAATGCCTTCAGAAGCCCGTAAAAATTCGTCAGGTCACGACGAAGCCAATCCTCGACGCATTGTGACTGGCAGGCTCCCAGTAGCTATTCCGATCAGGTTTTCCTGAATTATTCGACCCGGATCCAAAATTTCACCACTTTTGGCGATTTCTCGATTTCGGCGATTTCCCCTAGTATAATGCCTTCAGAAGCCCGTAAAAATTCGTCAGGTCACGACGAAGCCAATCCTCGACGCATTGTGACCGGCAGGCTCCCAGTAGCTCTTCCGATCAGGTTTTCCTGAATTATTCGACCCGGATCCAAAATTTCACAACTTTTGGCGATTTCTCGATTTCGGCGATTTCCCCTAGTATAATGCCTTCAGAAGCCCGTAAAAATTCGTCAGGTCACGACGAAGCCAATCCTCGATGCATTGTGACCGGCAGGCTCCCAGTAGCTATTCCGATCAGGTTTTCCTGAATTATTCGACCCGGATCCAAAATTTCACCACTTTTGGCGATTTCTCGATTTCGGCGATTTCCCCTAGTATAATGCCTTCAGAAGCCCGTAAAAATTTGTCAGGTCACGACGAAGCCAATCCTCAACGCATTGTGACCGGCAGGCTCCCAGTAGCTATTCCGATCAGGTTTTCCTGAATTTTTCGACCCGGATCCAAAATTTCACCACTTTTGGCGATTTCTCTATTTCGGCGATTTCCCCTAGTATAATGCCTTCAGAAGCCCGTAAAAATTTGTCAGGTCACGACGAAGCCAATCCTCGAAGCATTGTGACCGGCAGGCTCCCAGTAGCTATTCCGATCAGGTTTTCCTGAATTATTCGAACCGGATCCAAAATTTCACCACTTTTGGCGATTTCTCGATTTCGGCGATTTCCCCTAGTATAATGGCTTCAGAAGCCCGTAAAAATTCGTCAGGTCACGACGAAACCAATCATCGACGCATTGTGACCGGCAGGCTCCCAGTAGCTATTCCGATTAGGTTTTCCTGAATTATTCGACCCGGATCCAAAATTTCACCACTTTTGGCGATTTCTCGATTTCGGCGATTTCCCCTAGTATAATGCCTTCAGAAGCCCGTAAAAATTCGTCAGGTCACGACGAAGCCAATCCTCGATGCATTGTGACCGGCAGACTCCCAGTAGCTCTTCCGATCAGGTTTTCCTGAATTATTTGACCCGGATCCAAAATTTCACCACTTTTGGCGATTTCTCAATTTCGGCGATTTCCCCTAGTATAATTCCTTCAGAAGCCCGTAAAAATTCGTCAGGTCACGACGAAGCCAATCCTCGACGCATTGTGACCGGCAGGCTCCCAATAGCTCTTCCGATTAGGTTTTCCTGAATTATTCGACCCGGATCCAAAATTTCACCACTTTTGGCGATTTCTCGATTTCGGCGATTTCCCCTAGTATAATGCCTTCAGAAGCCCGTAAAAATTCGTCAGGTCACGACGAAGCCAATCCTCGACGCATTGTGACCGGCAGGCTCCCAGTAGCTCTTCCGATCAGGTTTTCCTGAATTATTCGACCCGGATCAAAAATTTCACAACTTTTGGCGATTTCTCGATTTCGGCGATTTCCCCTAGTATAATGCCTTCAGAAGCCCGTAAAAATTCGTCAGGTCACGACGAAGCCAATCCTCGACGCATTGTGACCGGCAGGCTCCCAGTAGCTATTCCGATCAGGTTTTCCTGAATTATTCGACCCGGATCCAAAATTTCACCACTTTTGGCGATTTCTCGATTTCGGCGATTTCCCCTAGTATAATGCCTTCAGAAGCCCGTAAAAATTCGTCAGGTCACGACGAAGCCAATCCTCGACGCATTGTGACCGGCAGGCTCCCAGTAGCTCTTCCGATCAGGTTTTCCTGAATTTTTTGACCCGGATCCAAAATTTCACAACTTTTGGCGTTTTCTCGATTTCGGCGATTTCCCCTAGTATAATGCCTTCAGAAGCCCGTAAAAATTCGTCAGGTCACGACGAAGCCAATCCTCGACGCATTGTGACCGGCAGGCTCCCAGTAGCTATTCCGATCAGGTTTTCCTGAATTATTCGACCCGGATCCAAAATTTCACCACTTTTGGCGATTTCTCGATTTCGGCGATTTCCCCTAGTATAATGCCTTCAGAAGCCCGTAAAAATTCGTCAGGTCACGACAAAGCCAATCCTCAACGCATTGTGACCGGCAGGCTCCCAGTAGCTATTCCGATCAGGTTTTCCTGAATTTTTCGACCCGGATCCAAAATTTCACCACTTTTGGCGATTTCTCTATTTCGGCGATTTCCCCTAGTATAATGCCTTCAGAAGCCCGTAAAAATTTATCAGGTCACGACGAAGCCAATCCTCGAAGCATTGTGACCGGCAGGCTCCCAGTAGCTATTCCGATCAGGTTTTCCTGAATTATTCGAACCGGATCCAAAATTTCACCACTTTTGGCGATTTCTCGATTTCGGCGATTTCCCCTAGTATAATGGCTTCAGAAGCCCGTAAAAATTCGTCAGGTCACGACGAAACCAATCATCGACGCATTGTGACCGGCAGGCTCCCAGTAGCTATTCCGATTAGGTTTTCCTGAATTATTCGACCCGGATCCAAAATTTCACCACTTTTGGCGATTTCTCGATTTCGGCGATTTCCCCTAGTATAATGCCTTCAGAAGCCCGTAAAAATTCGTCAGGTCACGACGAAGCCAATCCTCGATGCATTGTGACCGGCAGACTCCCAGTAGCTCTTCCGATCAGGTTTTCCTGAATTATTTGACCCGGATCCAAAATTTCACCACTTTTGGCGATTTCTCAATTTCGGCGATTTCCCCTAGTATAATTCCTTCAGAAGCCCGTAAAAATTCGTCAGGTCACGACGAAGCCAATCCTCGACGCATTGTGACCGGCAGGCTCCCAATAGCTCTTCCGATCAGCTTTTCCTGAATTATTCGACCCGGATCCAAAATTTCACCACTTTTGGCGATTTCTCGATTTCGGCGATTTCCCCTAGTATAATGCCTTCAGAAGCCCGTAAAAATTCGTCAGGTCACGACGAAGCCAATCCTCGACGCATTGTGACCGGTAGGCTCCCAGTAGCTCTTCCGATTAGGTTTTCCTGAATTATTCGACCCGGATCCAAAATTTCACAACTTTTGGCGATTTCTCGATTTCGGCGATTTCCCCTAGTATAATGCCTTCAGAAGCCCGTAAAAATTCGTCAGGTCACGACGAAGCCAATCCTCGACGCATTGTGACCGGCAGGCTCCCAGTAGCTATTCCGATCAGGTTTTCCTGAATTATTCGACCCGGATTCAAAATTTCACCACTTTTGGCGATTTCTCGATTTCGGCGATTTCCCCTAGTATAATGCCTTCAGAAGCCCGTAAAAATTCGTCAGGTCACGACGAAGCCAATCCTCGACGCATTGTGACCGGCAGGCTCCCAGTAGCTCTTCCGATCAGGTTTTCCTGAATTATTCGACCCGGATCCAAAATTTCACAACTTTTGGCGTTTTCTCGATTTCGGCGATTTCCCCTAGTATAATGCCTTCAGAAGCCCGTAAAAATTCGTCAGGTCACGACGAAGCCAATCCTCGACGCATTGTGACCGGCAGGCTCCCAGTAGCTATTCCGATCAGGTTTTCCTGAATTATTCGACCCGGATCCAAAATTTCACCACTTTTGGCGATTTCTCGATTTCAGCGATTTCCCCTAGTATAATGCCTTCAGAAGCCCGTAAAAATTCGTCAGGTCACGACGAAGCCAATCCTCGACGCATTGTGACCGGCAGGCTCCCAGTAGCTATTCCGATCAGGTTTTCCTGAATTTTTCAACCCGGATCCAAAATTTCACCACTTTTGGCGATTTCTCTATTTCGGCGATTTCCCCTAGTATAATGCCTTCAGAAGCCCGTAAAAATTTGTCAGGTCACGACGAAGCCAATCCTCGAAGAATTGTGACCGGCAGGCTCCCAGTAGCTATTCCGATCAGGTTTTCCTGAATTATTCGAACCGGATCCAAAATTTCACCACTTTTGGCGATTTCTCGATTTCGGCGATTTCCCCTAGGATAATGGCTTCAGAAGCCCGTAAAAATTCGTCAGGTCACGACGAAACCAATCATCGACGCATTGTGACCGGCAGGCTCCCAGTAGCTATTCCGATTAGGTTTTCCTGAATTATTCGACCCGGATCCAAAATTTCACCACTTTTGGCGATTTCTCGATTTCGGCGATTTCCCCTAGTATAATGCCTTCAGAAGCCCGTAAAAATTCGTCAGGTCACGACGAAGCCAATCCTCGATGCATTGTGACCGGCAGACTCCCAGTAGCTATTCCGATCAGGTTTTCCTGAATTATTCGACCCGGATCTAAAATTTCACCACTTTTGGCGATTTCTCGATTTCGGCGATTTCCCCTAGTATAATGCCTTCAGAAGCCCGTAAAAATTCGTCAGGTCACGACGAAGCCAATCCTCGACGCATTGTGACCGGCAGGCTCCCAGTAGCTCTTCCGATCAGGTTTTCCTGAATTATTCGACTCGGATAAAAAATTTCACCACTTTTGGCGATTTCTCGATTTCGGCGATTTCCCCTAGTATAATGCCTTCAGAAGCCCGTAAAAATTCGTCAGGTCACGACGAAGCCAATCCTCGACGCATTGTGACCGGCAGGCTCCCAGTAGCTCTTCCGATCAGGTTTTCCTGAATTATTCGACCCGGATCTAAAATTTCACCACTTTTGGCGATTTCTCGATTTCGGCGATTTCCCCTAGTATAATGCCTTCAGAAACCCGTAAAAATTCGTCAGGTCACGACGAAGCCAATCCTCGACGCATTGTGACCGGCAGGCTCCCAGTAGCTATTCCGATCAGGTTTTCCTAAATTATTCGATCCGGATCCAAAATTTCACCACTTTTGACGATTTCTCGATTTCGGCGATTTCCCCTAGTATAATGCCTTCAGAGGCCCGTAAAAATTCGTCCGGTCACGACGAAGCCAATCCTCGACGCATTGTGACCGGCAGGCTCCCAGTAGCTATTTCGATCAGGTTTTCCTGAATTATTCGACCCGGATCCAAAATTTCACAACTTTTGGCGATTTCTCGATTTCGGCGATTTCCCCTAGTATAATGCCTTCAGAAGCCCGTAAAAATTGGTCAGGTCACGACGAAGCCAATCCTCGACGCATTGTGACCGGCAGGCTCCCAGTAGCTATTCCGATCAGGTTTTCCTGAATTATTCGACCCGGATCCAAAATTTCACCACTTTTGGCGATTTCTCGATTTCGGCGATTTCCCCTAGTATAATGCCTTCAGAAGCCCGTAAAAATTCGTCGGATCACGACGAAGCCAATCCTCTACGCATTGTGACCGGCAGGCTCCCAGTAGCTATTCCGATCAGGTTTTCCTGAATTATTCGACCCGGATCCAAAATTTCACCACTTTTGGCGATTTCTCGATTTCGGCGATTTCCCCTAGTATAATGCCTTCAGAAGCCCGTAAAAATTCGTCGGATCACGACGAAGCCAATCCTCGACGCATTGCGACCGGCAGGCTCCCAGTAGCTATTCCGATCAGGTTTTCCTGAATTATTCGACCCGGATCCAAAATTTCACCACTTTTGGCGATTTCTCGATTTCGGCGATTTCCCCTAGTATAATGCCTTCAGAAGCCCGTAAAAATTTGTCGGATCACGACGAAGCCAATCCTCGACGCATTGTGACCGGCAGGCTCCCAGTAGCTATTCCGATCAGGTTTTCCTGAATTATTCGATCCGGATCCAAAATTTCACCACTTTTGGCGATTTCTCGATTTCGGCGATTTCCCCTAGTATAATGCCTTCAGAGGCCCGTAAAAATTCGTCCGGTCACGACGAAGCCAATCCTCGACGCATTGTGACCGGCAGGCTCCCAGTAGCTATTTCGATCAGGTTTTCCTGAATTATTCGACCCGGATCCAAAATTTCACCACTTTTGGCGATTTCTCGATTTCGGCGATTTCCCCTAGTATAATGCCTTCAGAAGCCCGTAAAAATTGGTCAGGTCACGACGAAGCCAATCCTCGACGCATTGTGACCGGCAGGCTCCCAGTAGCTATTCCGATCAGGTTTTCCTGAATTATTCGACCCGGATCCAAAATTTCACCACTTTTGGCGATTTCTCGATTTCGGCGATTTCCCCTAGTATAATGCCTTCAGAAGCCCGGAAAAATTCGTCGGATCACGACGAAGCCAATCCTCGACGCATTGTGACCGGCAGGCTCCCAGTAGCTATTCCGATCAGGTTTTCCTGAATTATTCGACCCGGATCCAAAATTTCACCACTTTTGGCGATTTCTCGATTTCGGCGATTTCCCATAGTATAATGCCTTCAGAAGCCCGTAAAAATTCGTCGGATCACGACGAAGCCAATCCTCGACGCATTGTGACCGGCAGGCTCCCAGTAGCTATTCCGATCAGGTTTTCCTGAATTATTCGACCCGGATCCAAAATTTCACCACTTTTGCCGATTTCTCGATTTCGGCGATTTCCCCTAGTATAATGCCTTCAGAAGCCCGTAAAAATTTGTCGGATCACGACGAAGCCAATCCTCGACGCATTGTGACCGGCAGGCTCCCAGTAGCTATTCCGATCAGGTTTTCCTGAATTATTCGATCCGGATCCAAAATTTCACCACTTTTGGCGATTTCTCGATTTCGGCGATTTCCCCTAGTATAATGCCTTCAGAAGCCCGTAAAAATTCGTCAGGTCACGACGAAGCCAATCCTCGACGCATTGTGACCGGCAGGCTCCCAGTAGCTATTCCGATCAGGTTTTCCTGAATTATTCGACCCGGATCCAAAATTTCACCACTTTTGGCGATTTCTCGATTTCAGCGATTTCCCCTAGTATAATGCCTTCAGAAGCCCGTAAAAATTCGTCAGGTCACGACGAAGCCAATCCTCGACGCATTGTGACCGGCAGGCTCCCAGTAGCTATTCCGATCAGGTTTTCCTGAATTTTTCAACCCGGATCCAAAATTTCACCACTTTTGGCGATTTCTCTATTTCGGCGATTTCCCCTAGTATAATGCCTTCAGAAGCCCGTAAAAATTTGTCAGGTCACGACGAAGCCAATCCTCGAAGAATTGTGACCGGCAGGCTCCCAGTAGCTATTCCGATCAGGTTTTCCTGAATTATTCGAACCGGATCCAAAATTTCACCACTTTTGGCGATTTCTCGATTTCGGCGATTTCCCCTAGGATAATGGCTTCAGAAGCCCGTAAAAATTCGTCAGGTCACGACGAAACCAATCATCGACGCATTGTGACCGGCAGGCTCCCAGTAGCTATTCCGATTAGGTTTTCCTGAATTATTCGACCCGGATCCAAAATTTCACCACTTTTGGCGATTTCTCGATTTCGGCGATTTCCCCTAGTATAATGCCTTCAGAAGCCCGTAAAAATTCGTCAGGTCACGACGAAGCCAATCCTCGATGCATTGTGACCGGCAGACTCCCAGTAGCTATTCCGATCAGGTTTTCCTGAATTATTCGACCCGGATCTAAAATTTCACCACTTTTGGCGATTTCTCGATTTCGGCGATTTCCCCTAGTATAATGCCTTCAGAAGCCCGTAAAAATTCGTCAGGTCACGACGAAGCCAATCCTCGACGCATTGTGACCGGCAGGCTCCCAGTAGCTCTTCCGATCAGGTTTTCCTGAATTATTCGACTCGGATAAAAAATTTCACCACTTTTGGCGATTTCTCGATTTCGGCGATTTCCCCTAGTATAATGCCTTCAGAAGCCCGTAAAAATTCGTCAGGTCACGACGAAGCCAATCCTCGACGCATTGTGACCGGCAGGCTCCCAGTAGCTCTTCCGATCAGGTTTTCCTGAATTATTCGACCCGGATCTAAAATTTCACCACTTTTGGCGATTTCTCGATTTCGGCGATTTCCCCTAGTATAATGCCTTCAGAAACCCGTAAAAATTCGTCAGGTCACGACGAAGCCAATCCTCGACGCATTGTGACCGGCAGGCTCCCAGTAGCTATTCCGATCAGGTTTTCCTAAATTATTCGATCCGGATCCAAAATTTCACCACTTTTGGCGATTTCTCGATTTCGGCGATTTCCCCTAGTATAATGCCTTCAGAGGCCCGTAAAAATTCGTCCGGTCACGACGAAGCCAATCCTCGACGCATTGTGACCGGCAGGCTCCCAGTAGCTATTTCGATCAGGTTTTCCTGAATTATTCGACCCGGATCCAAAATTTCACCACTTTTGGCGATTTCTCGATTTCGGCGATTTCCCCTAGTATAATGCCTTCAGAAGCCCGTAAAAATTGGTCAGGTCACGACGAAGCCAATCCTCGACGCATTGTGACCGGCAGGCTCCCAGTAGCTATTCCGATCAGGTTTTCCTGAATTATTCGACCCGGATCCAAAATTTCACCACTTTTGGCGATTTCTCGATTTCGGCGATTTCCCCTAGTATAATGCCTTCAGAAGCCCGTAAAAATTCGTCGGATCACGACGAAGCCAATCCTCTACGCATTGTGACCGGCAGGCTCCCAGTAGCTATTCCGATAAGGTTTTCCTGAATTATTCGACCCGGATCCAAAATTTCACCACTTTTGGCGATTTCTCGATTTCGGCGATTTCCCCTAGTATAATGCCTTCAGAAGCCCGTAAAAATTCGTCGGATCACGACGAAGCCAATCCTCGACGCATTGCGACCGGCAGGCTCCCAGTAGCTATTCCGATCAGGTTTTCCTGAATTATTCGACCCGGATCCAAAATTTCACCACTTTTGGCGATTTCTCGATTTCGGCGATTTCCCCTAGTATAATGCCTTCAGAAGCCCGTAAAAATTTGTCGGATCACGACGAAGCCAATCCTCGACGCATTGTGACCGGCAGGCTCCCAGTAGCTATTCCGATCAGGTTTTCCTGAATTATTCGATCCGGATCCAAAATTTCACCACTTTTGGCGATTTCTCGATTTCGGCGATTTCCCCTAGTATAATGCCTTCAGAGGCCCGTAAAAATTCGTCCGGTCACGACGAAGCCAATCCTCGACGCATTGTGACCGGCAGGCTCCCAGTAGCTATTTCGATCAGGTTTTCCTGAATTATTCGACCCGGATCCAAAATTTCACCACTTTTGGCGATTTCTCGATTTCGGCGATTTCCCCTAGTATAATGCCTTCAGAAGCCCGTAAAAATTGGTCAGGTCACGACGAAGCCAATCCTCGACGCATTGTGACCGGCAGGCTCCCAGTAGCTATTCCGATCAGGTTTTCCTAAATTATTCGACCCGGATCCAAAATTTCACCACTTTTGGCGATTTCTCGATTTCGGCGATTTCCCCTAGTATAATGCCTTCAGAAGCCCGGAAAAATTCGTCGGATCACGACGAAGCCAATCCTCGACGCATTGTGACCGGCAGGCTCCCAGTAGCTATTCCGATCAGGTTTTCCTGAATTATTCGACCCGGATCCAAAATTTCACCACTTTTGGCGATTTCTCGATTTCGGCGATTTCCCATAGTATAATGCCTTCAGAAGCCCGTAAAAATTCGTCGGATCACGACGAAGCCAATCCTCGACGCATTGTGACCGGCAGGCTCCCAGTAGCTATTCCGATCAGGTTTTCCTGAATTATTCGACCCGGATCCAAAATTTCACCACTTTTGCCGATTTCTCGATTTCGGCGATTTCCCCTAGTATAATGCCTTCAGAAGCCCGTAAAAATTTGTCGGATCACGACGAAGCCAATCCTCGACGCATTGTGACCGGCAGGCTCCCAGTAGCTATTCCGATCAGGTTTTCCTGAATTATTCGATCCGGATCCAAAATTTCACCACTTTTGGCGATTTCTCGATTTCGGCGATTTCCCCTAGTATAATGCCTTCAGAGGCCCGTAAAAATTCGTCCGGTCACGACGAAGCCAATCCTCGACGCATTGTGACCGGCAGGCTCCCAGTAGCTATTTCGATCAGGTTTTCCTGAATTATTCGACCCGGATCCAAAATTTCACCACTTTTGGCGATTTCTCGATTTCGGCGATTTCCCCTAAAATAATGCCTTCAGAAGCCCGTAAAAATTGGTCAGGTCACGACGAAGCCAATCCTCGACGCATTGTGACCGGCAGGCTCCCAGTAGCTATTCCGATCAGGTTTTCCTGAATTATTCGACCCGGATCCAAAATTTCACCACTTTTGGCGATTTCTCGATTTCGGCGATTTCCCCTAGTATAATGCCTTCAGAAGCCCGTAAAAATTCGTCGGATCACGACGAAGCCAATCCTCGACGCATTGTGACCGGCAGGCTCCCAGTAGCTATTCCGATCAGGTTTTCCTGAATTATTCGACCCGGATCCAAAATTTCACCACTTTTGGCGATTTCTCGATTTCGGCGATTTCCCCTAGTATAATGCCTTCAGAAGCCCGTAAAAATTCGTCGGATCACGACGAAGCCAATCCTCGACGCATTGTGACCGGCAGGCTCCCAGTAGCTATTCCGATCAGGTTTTCCTGAATTATTCGACCCGGATCTAAAATTTCACCACTTTTGGCGATTTCTCGATTTCGGCGATTTCCCCTAGTATAATGCCTTCAGAAGCCCGTAAAAATTAGTCGGATCACGACGAAGCCAATCCTCGACGCATTGTGACCGGCAGGCTCCCAGTAGCTATTCCGATCAGGTTTTCCTGAATTATTCGACCCGGATCCAAAATTTCACCACTTTTGGCGATTTCTCGATTTCGGCGATTTCCCCTAGTATAATGCCTTCAGAAGCCCGGAAAAATTCGTCGGATCACGACGAAGCCAATCCTCGACGCATTGTGACCGGCAGGCTCCCAGTAGCTATTCCGATCAGGTTTTCCTGAATTATTCGACCCGGATCCAAAATTTCACCACTTTTGGCGATTTCTCGATTTCGGCGATTTCCCCTAGTATAATGCCTTCAGAAGCCCGTAAAAATTAGTCGGATCACGACGAAGCCAATCCTCGACGCATTGTGACCGGCAGGCTCCCAGTAGCTATTCCGATCAGGTTTTCCTGAATTATTCGACCCGGATCAAAAATTTCACCACTTTTGGCGATTTCTCGATTTCGGCGATTTCCCCTAGTATAATGCCTTTAGAAGCCCGTAAAAATTCGTCGGATCACGACAAAGCCAATCCTCGACGCATTGTGACCGGCAGGCTCCCAATAGCTCTTCCGATCAGGTTTTCCTGAATTATTCGACCCGGATCAAAAATTTCACCACTTTTGGCGATTTCTCGATTTCGGCGATTTCCCCTAGTATAATGCCTTCAGAAGCCCGTAAAAATTCGTCAGGTCACGACGAAGCCAATCCTCGACGCATTGTGACCGGCAGGCTCCCAATAGCTCTTCCGATCAGGTTTTCCTGAATTATTCGACTCGGATAAAAAATTTCACCACTTTTGGCGATTTCTCGATTTCGGCGATTTCCCCTAGTATAATGCCTTCAGAAGCCCGTAAAAATTCGTCAGGTCACGACGAAGCCAATCCTCGACGCATTGTGACCGGCAGGCTCCCAGTAGCTCTTCCGATCAGGTTTTCCTGAATTATTCGACCCGGATCTAAAATTTCACCACTTTTGGCGATTTCTCGATTTCGGCGATTTCCCCTAGTATAATGCCTTCAGAAGCCCGTAAAAATTCGTCAGGTCACGACGAAGCCAATCCTCGACGCATTGTGACCGGCAGGCTCCCAGTAGCTATTCCGATCAGGTTTTCCTGAATTATTCGATCCGGATCCAAAATTTCACCACTTTTGGCGATTTCTCGATTTCGGCGATTTCCCCTAGTATAATGCCTTCAGAGGCCCGTAAAAATTCGTCCGGTCACGACGAAGCCAATCCTCGACGCATTGTGACCGGCAGGCTCCCAGTAGCTATTTCGATCAGGTTTTCCTGAATTATTCGACCCGGATCCAAAATTTCACCACTTTTGGCGATTTCTCGATTTCGGCGATTTCCCCTAGTATAATGCCTTCAGAAGCCCGTAAAAATTGGTCAGGTCACGACGAAGCCAATCCTCGACGCATTGTGACCGGCAGGCTCCCAGTAGCTATTCCGATCAGGTTTTCCTGAATTATTCGACCCGGATCCAAAATTTCACCACTTTTGGCGATTTCTCGATTTCGGCGATTTCCCCTAGTATAATGCCTTCAGAAGCCCGGAAAAATTCGTCGGATCACGACGAAGCCAATCCTCGACGCATTGTGACCGGCAGGCTCCCAGTAGCTATTCCGATCAGGTTTTCCTGAATTATTCGACCCGGATCCAAAATTTCACCACTTTTGGCGATTTCTCGATTTCGGCGATTTCCCCTAGTATAATGCCTTCAGAAGCCCGTAAAAATTTGTCGGATCACGACGAAGCCAATCCTCGACGCATTGTGACCGGCAGGCTCCCAGTAGCTATTCCAATCAGGTTTTCCTGAATTATTCGACCCGGATCAAAAATTTCACCACTTTTGGCGATTTCTCGATTTCGGCGATTTCCCCTAGTATAATGCCTTCAGAAGCCCGTAAAAATTCGTCAGGTCACAACGAAGCCAATCCTCGACGCATTGTGACCGGCAGGCTCCCAGTAGCTCTTCCGATCAGGTTTTCCTGAATTATTCGACCCGGATCAAAAATTTCACCACTTTTGGCGATTTCTCGATTTCGGCGATTTCCCCTAGTATAATGCCTTCAGAAGCCCGTAAAAATTCGTCAGGTCACGACGAAGCCAATCCTCGACGCATTGTGACCGGCAGGCTCCCAGTAGCTCTTCCGATCAGGTTTTCCTGAATTATTCGACTCGGATAAAAAATTTCACCACTTTTGGCGATTTCTCGATTTCGGCGATTTCCCCTAGTATAATGCCTTCAGAAGCCCGTAAAAATTGGTCAGGTCACGACGAAGCCAATCCTCGACGCATTGTGACCGGCAGGCTCCCAGTAGCTATTCCGATCAGGTTTTCCTGAATTATTCGACCCGGATCCAAAATTTCACCACTTTTGGCGATTTCTCGATTTCGGCGATTTCCCCTAGTATAATGCCTTCAGAAGCCCGGAAAAATTCGTCGGATCACGACGAAGCCAATCCTCGACGCATTGTGACCGGCAGGCTCCCAGTAGCTATTCCGATCAGGTTTTCCTGAATTATTCGACCCGGATCCAAAATTTCACCACTTTTGGCGATTTCTCGATTTCGGCGATTTCCCCTAGTATAATGCCTTCAGAAGCCCGTAAAAATTCGTCGTATCACGACGAAGCCAATCCTCGACGCATTGTGACCGGCAGGCTCCCAGTAGCTATTCCGATCAGGTTTTCCTGAATTATTCGACCCGGATCCAAAATTTCACCACTTTTGGCGATTTCTCGATTTCGGCGATTTCCCCTAGTATAATGCCTTCAGAAGCCCGTAAAAATTTGTCGGATCACGACGAAGCCAATCCTCGACGCATTGTGACCGGCAGGCTCCCAGTAGCTATTCCGATCAGGTTTTCCTGAATTATTCGATCCGGATCCAAAATTTCACCACTTTTGGCGATTTCTCGATTTCGGCGATTTCCCCTAGTATAATGCCTTCAGAGGCCCGTAAAAATTCGTCCGGTCACGACGAAGCCAATCCTCGACGCATTGTGACCGGCAGGCTCCCAGTAGCTATTTCGATCAGGTTTTCCTGAATTATTCGACCCGGATCCAAAATTTCACCACTTTTGGCGATTTCTCGATTTCGGCGATTTCCCCTAGTATAATGCCTTCAGAAGCCCGTAAAAATTAGTCGGATCACGACGAAGCCAATCCTCGACGCATTGTGACCGGCAGGCTCCCAGTAGCTATTCCGATCAGGTTTTCCTGAATTATTCGACCCGGATCAAAAATTTCACCACTTTTGGCGATTTCTCGATTTCGGCGATTTCCCCTAGTATAATGCCTTTAGAAGCCCGTAAAAATTCGTCGGATCACGACAAAGCCAATCCTCGACGCATTGTGACCGGCAGGCTCCCAATAGCTCTTCCGATCAGGTTTTCCTGAATTATTCGACCCGGATCAAAAATTTCACCACTTTTGGCGATTTCTCGATTTCGGCGATTTCCCCTAGTATAATGCCTTCAGAAGCCCGTAAAAATTCGTCAGGTCACGACGAAGCCAATCCTCGACGCATTGTGACCGGCAGGCTCCCAGTAGCTCTTCCGATCAGGTTTTCCTGAATTATTCGACTCGGATAAAAAATTTCACCACTTTTGGCGATTTCTCGATTTCGGCGATTTCCCCTAGTATAATGCCTTCAGAAGCCCGTAAAAATTCGTCAGGTCACGACGAAGCCAATCCTCGACGCATTGTGACCGGCAGGCTCCCAGTAGCTCTTCCGATCAGGTTTTCCTGAATTATTCGACCCGGATCTAAAATTTCACCACTTTTGGCGATTTCTCGATTTCGGCGATTTTCCCTAGTATAATGCCTTCAGAAGCCCGTAAAAATTCGTCAGGTCACGACGAAGCCAATCCTCGACGCATTGTGACCGGCAGGCTCCCAGTAGCTATTCCGATCAGGTTTTCCTGAATTATTCGATCCGGATCCAAAATTTCACCACTTTTGGCGATTTCTCGATTTCGGCGATTTCCCCTAGTATAATGCCTTCAGAGGCCCGTAAAAATTCGTCCGGTCACGACGAAGCCAATCCTCGACGCATTGTGACCGGCAGGCTCCCAGTAGCTATTTCGATCAGGTTTTCCTGAATTATTCGACCCGGATCCAAAATTTCACCACTTTTGGCGATTTCTCGATTTCGGCGATTTCCCCTAGTATAATGCCTTCAGAAGCCCGTAAAAATTGGTCAGGTCACGACGAAGCCAATCCTCGACGCATTGTGACCGGCAGGCTCCCAGTAGCTATTCCGATCAGGTTTTCCTGAATTATTCGACCCGGATCCAAAATTTCACCACTTTTGGCGATTTCTCGATTTCGGCGATTTCCCCTAGTATAATGCCTTCAGAAGCCCGTAAAAATTCGTCGGATCATGACGAAGCCAATCCTCGACGCATTGTGACCGGCAGGCTCCCAGTAGCTATTCCGATCAGGTTTTCCTGAATTATTCGACCCGGATCCAAAATTTCACCACTTTTGGCGATTTCTCCATTTCGGCGATTTTCCCTAGTATAATGCCTTCAGAAGCCCGTAAAAATTCGTCGGATCACGACGAAGCCAATCCTCGACGCATTGTGACCGGCAGGCTCCCAGTAGCTATTCCGATCAGGTTTTCCTGAATTATTCGACCCGGATCCAAAATTTCACCACTTTTGGCGATTTCTCGATTTCGGCGATTTCCCCTAGTATAATGCCTTCAGAAGCCCGTAAAAATTTGTCGGATCACGACGAAGCCAATCCTCGACGCATTGTGACCGGCAGGCTCCCAGTAGCTATTCCAATCAGGTTTTCCTGAATTATTCGACCCGGATCAAAAATTTCACCACTTTTGGCGATTTCTCGATTTCGGCGATTTCCCCTAGTATAATGCCTTTAGAAGCCCGTAAAAATTCGTCGGATCACGACAAAGCCAATCCTCGACGCATTGTGACCGGCAGGCTCCCAATAGCTCTTCCGATCAGGTTTTCCTGAATTATTCGACCCGGATCCAAAATTTCACCACTTTTGGCGATTTCTCGATTTCGGCGATTTCCCCTAGTATAATGCCTTCAGAAGCCCGTAAAAATTCGTCAGGTCACGACGAAGCCAATCCTCGACGCATTGTGACCGGCAGGCTCCCAGTAGCTCTTCCGATCAGGTTTTCCTGAATTATTCGACTCGGATAAAAAATTTCACCACTTTTGGCGATTTCTCGATTTCGGCGATTTCCCCTAGTATAATGCCTTCAGAAGCCCGTAAAAATTCGTCAGGTCACAACGAAGCCAATCCTCGACGCATTGTGACCGGCAGGCTCCCAGTAGCTCTTCCGATCAGGTTTTCCTGAATTATTCGACCCGGATCTAAAATTTCACCACTTTTGGCGATTTCTCGATTTCGGCGATTTCCCCTAGTATAATGCCTTCAGAAGCCCGTAAAAATTCGTCAGGTCACGACGAAGCCAATCCTCGACGCATTGTGACCGGAAGGCTCCCAGTAGCTATTCCGATCAGGTTTTCCTGAATTATTCGACCCGGATCCAAAATTTCACCACTTTTGGCGATTTCTCGATTTCGGCGATTTCCCCTAGTATAATGCCTTCAGAAGCCCGGAAAAATTCGTCGGATCACGACGAAGCCAATCCTCGACGCATTGTGACCGGCAGGCTCCCAGTAGCTATTCCGATCAGGTTTTCCTGAATTATTCGACCCGGATCCAAAATTTCACCACTTTTGGCGATTTCTCGATTTCGGCGATTTCCCCTAGTATAATGCCTTCAGAAGCCCGTAAAAATTAGTCGGATCACGACGAAGCCAATCCTCGACGCATTGTGACCGGCAGGCTCCCAGTAGCTATTCCGATCAGGTTTTCCTGAATTATTCGACCCGGATCAAAAATTTCACCACTTTTGGCGATTTCTCGATTTCGGCGATTTCCCCTAGTATAATGCCTTTAGAAGCCCGTAAAAATTCGTCGGATCACGACAAAGCCAATCCTCGACGCATTGTGACCGGCAGGCTCCCAATAGCTCTTCCGATCAGGTTTTCCTGAATTATTCGACCCGGATCTAAAATTTCACCACTTTTGGCGATTTCTCGATTTCGGCGATTTCCCCTAGTATAATGCCTTCAGAAGCCCGTAAAAATTCGTCAGGTCACGACGAAGCCAATCCTCGACACATTGTGACCGGCAGGCTCCCAGTAGCTATTCCGATCAGGTTTTCCTGAATTATTCGACCCGGATCCAAAATTTCACCACTTTTGGCGATTTCTCGATTTCGGCGATTTCCCCTAGTATAATGCCTTCAGAAGCCCGGAAAAATTCGTCGGATCACGACGAAGCCAATCCTCGACGCATTGTGACCGGCAGGCTCCCAGTAGCTATTCCGATCAGGTTTTCCTGAATTATTCGACCCGGATCCAAAATTTCACCACTTTTGGCGATTTCTCGATTTCGGCGATTTCCCCTAGTATAATGCCTTCAGAAGCCCGTAAAAATTAGTCGGATCACGACGAAGCCAATCCTCGACGCATTGTGACCGGCAGGCTCCCAGTAGCTATTCCGATCAGGTTTTCCTGAATTATTCGACCCGGATCAAAAATTTCACCACTTTTGGCGATTTCTCGATTTCGGCGATTTCCCCTAGTATAATGCCTTTAGAAGCCCGTAAAAATTCGTCGGATCACGACAAAGCCAATCCTCGACGCATTGTGACCGGCAGGCTCCCAATAGCTCTTCCGATCAGGTTTTCCTGAATTATTCGACCCGGATCAAAAATTTCACCACTTTTGGCGATTTCTCGATTTCGGCGATTTCCCCTAGTATAATGCCTTCAGAAGCCCGTAAAAATTCGTCAGGTCACGACGAAGCCAATCCTCGACGCATTGTGACCGGCAGGCTCCCAGTAGCTCTTCCGATCAGGTTTTCCTGAATTATTCGACTCGGATAAAAAATTTCACCACTTTTGGCGATTTCTCGATTTCGGCGATTTCCCCTAGTATAATGCCTTCAGAAGCCCGTAAAAATTCGTCAGGTCACGACGAAGCCAATCCTCGACGCATTGTGACCGGCAGGCTCCCAGTAGCTATTCCGATCAGGTTTTCCTGAATTATTCGACCCGGATCCAAAATTTCACCACTTTTGGCGATTTCTCGATTTCGGCGATTTCCCCTAGTATAATGCCTTCAGAAGCCCGTAAAAATTCGTCGGATCACGACGAAGCCAATCCTCGACGCATTGTGACCGACAGGCTCCCAGTAGCTATTCCGATCAGGTTTTCCTGAATTATTCGACCCGGATCAAAAATTTCACCACTTTTGGCGATTTCTCGATTTCGGCGATTTCCCCTAGTATAATGCCTTCAGAAGCCCGTAAAAATTCGTCCAGTCACGACGAAGCCAATCCTCGACGCATTGTGACCGGCAGGCTCCCAGTAGCTATTTTGATCAGGTTTTCCTGAATTATTCGACCCGGATCCAAAATTTCACCACTTTTGGCGATTTCTCGATTTCGGCATTTCCCCTAGTATAATGCCTTCAGAAGCCCGTAAAAATTCGTCAGGTCACGACGAAGCCAATCCTCGACGCATTGTGACCGGCAGGCTCCCAGTAGCTATTCCGATCAGGTTTTCCTGAATTATTCGACCCGGATCCAAAATTTCACCACTTTTGGCGATTTCTCGATTTCGGCGATTTCCCCTAGTATAATGCCTTCAGGAGCCCGTAAAAATTCGTCAGGTCACGACGAAGCCAATCCTCGATGCATTGTGACCGACAGGCTCCCAGTAGCTATTCCGATTAGGTTTTCTTGAATTATTCGACCCGGATCAAAAATTTCACCACTTTTGGCGATTTCTCGATTTCGGCGATTTCCCCTAGTATAATGCCTTCAGGAGCCCGTAAAAATTCGTCAGGTCACGACGAAGCCAATCCTCGACGCATTGTGACCGGCAGGCTCCCAGTAGCTATTCCGATCAGGGTTTTCCTGAATTATTCGACCCGGATCCAAAATTTCACCACTTTTGGAGATTTCTCGATTTCGGCGATTTCCCCTAGTATAATGCCTTCAGAAGCCCGTAAAAATTCGTCAGGTCCCGACGAAGCCAATCCTCGACGCATTGTGACCGGCAGGCTCCCAGTAGCTATTCCGATCATGTTTTCCTGAATTATTCGACCCGGATCCAAAATTTCACCACTTTTGGCGATTTCTCGATTTCGACGATTTCCCCTAGTATAATGCCTTCAGAAGCCCGTAAAAATTCGTCAGGTCACGACGAAGCCAATCCTCGACGCATTGTGACCGGAAGGCTCCCAGTAGCTATTCCGATCAGGTTTTCTTGAATTATTCGACCCGGATCCAAAATTTCACCACTTTTGGCGATTTCTCGATTTCGGCGATTTCCCCTAGTATAATGCCTTCAGGAGACCGTAAAAATTCGTCAGGTCACGACGAAGCCAATCCTCGATGCATTGTGACCGGCAGGCTCCCAGTAGCTATTCCGATCAGGTTTTCCTGAATTATTCGACCCGGGTCCAAAATTTCACCACTTTTGGCGATTTCTCGATTTCGGCGATTTCCCCTAGTATAATGCCTTCAGAAGCCCGTAAAAATTCGTCAGGTCACGACGAAGCCAATCCTCGACGCATTGTGACCGGCAGGCTCCCAGTAGCTATTCCGATCAGGTTTACCTGAATTATTCGACCCGGATCCAAAATTTCATCACTTTTGGCGATTTCTCGATTTCGGCGATTTCCCCTAGTATAATGCCTTCAGAAGCCCGTAAAAATTCGTCAGGTCACGACGAAGCCAATCCTCGACGGATTATGACCGGCAGGCTCCCAGTAGCTATTCCGATCAGGTTTTCCTGAATTATTCGATCCGGGTCAAAAATTTCACCACTTTTGGCGATTTCTCGATTTCGGCGATTTCCCCTAGTATAATGCCTTCAGAAGCCCGTAAAAATTCGTCAGGTCACGACGAAGCCAATCCTCGACGCATTGTGACCGGCAGGCTCCCAGTAGCTATTCCGATCAGGTTTTCCTGAATTATTCGACCCGGATCCAAAATTTCACCACTTTTGGCGATTTCTCGATTTCGGCGATTTCCCCTAGTATAATGCCTTCAGGAGCCCGTAAAAATTCGTCAGGTCACGACGAAGCCAATCCTCGACGCATTGTGACCGACAGGCTCCCAGTAGCTATTCCGATCAGGTTTTCCTGAATTATTCGACCCGGATCCAAAATTTCACCACTTTTGGCGATTTCTCGATTTCGGCAATTTCCCCTAGTATAATGCCTTCAGAAGCCCGTAAAAATTCGTCAGGTCACGACGAAGCCAATCCTCGACGCATTGTGACCGGCAGGCTCCCAGTAGCTATTCCGATCAGGTTTTCCTGAATTATTCGACCCGGATCCAAAATTTCACCACTTTTGGCGATTTCTCGATTTCGGCGATTTCCCCTAGTATAATGCCTTCAGGAGCCCGTAAAAATTCGTCAGGTCACGACGAAGCCAATCCTCGATGCATTGTGACCGACAGGCTCCCAGTAGCTATTCCGATTAGGTTTTCTTGAATTATTCGACCCGGATCAAAAATTTCACCACTTTTGGCGATTTCTCGATTTCGGCGATTTCCCCTAGTATAATGCCTTCAGGAGCCCGTAAAAATTCGTCAGGTCACGACGAAGCCAATCCTCGACGCATTGTGACCGGCAGGCTCCCAGTAGCTATTCCGATCAGGTTTTCCTGAATTATTCGACCCGGATCCAAAATTTCACCACTTTTGGAGATTTCTCGATTTCGGCGATTTCCCCTAGTATAATGCCTTCAGAAGCCCGTAAAAATTCGTCAGGTCCCGACGAAGCCAATCCTCGACGCATTGTGACCGGCAGGCTCCCAGTAGCTATTCCGATCATGTTTTCCTGAATTATTCGACCCGGATCCAAAATTTCATCACTTTTGGCGATTTCTCGATTTCGGCGATTTCCCCTAGTATAATGCCTTCAGAAGCCCGTAAAAATTCGTCAGGTCACGACGAAGCCAATCCTCGACGCATTGTGACCGGCAGGCTCCCAGTAGCTATTCCGATCAGGTTTTCCTGAATTATTCGACCCGGATCCAAAATTTCACCACTTTTGGCGATTTCTCGATTTCGGCGATTTCCCCTAGTATAATGCCTTCAGAAGCCCGTAAAAATTCGTCAGGTCACGACGAAGCCAATCCTCGACGCATTGTGACCGGCAGGCTCCCAGTAGCTATTCCGATCAGGTTTTCCTGAATTATTCGACCCGGGTCCAAAATTTCACCACTTTTGGCGATTTCTCGATTTCGGCGATTTCCCCTAGTATAATGCCTTCAGAAGCCCGTAAAAATTCGTCAGGTCACGACGAAGCCAATCCTCGATGCATTGTGACCGGTAGGCTCCCAGTAGCTATTCCGATCAGGTTTTCCTGAATTATTCGACCCGGATCCAAAATTTCACCACTTTTGGCGATTTCTCGATTTCGGCGATTTCCCCTAGTATAATGCCTTCAGAAGCCCGTAAAAATTCGTCAGGTCACGACGAAGCCAATCCTCGACGCATTGTGACCGGCAGGCTCCCAGTAGCTATTCCGATCAGGTTTTCCTGAATTATTCGACCCGGATCCAAAATTTCACCACTTTTTGCGATTTCTCGATTTCGGCGATTTCTCCTAGTATAATGCCTTCAGAAGCCCGTAAAAATTCGTCAGGTCACGACGAAGCCAATCCTCGACGCATTGTGACCGGCAGGCTCCCAGTAGCTATTCCGATCAGGTTTTCCTGAATTATTCGACCCGGATCCAAAATTTCACCACTTTTGGCGATTTCTCGATTTCGGCGATTTCCCCTCGTATAATGCCTTCAGAAGCCCGTAAAAATTTGTCAGGTCACGACGAAGCCAATCCTCGACGCATTGTGACCGGCAGGCTCCCAGTAGCTATTCCGATCAGGTTTTCCTGAATTATTCGACCCGGATCCAAAATTTCACCACTTTTGCCGATTTCTCGATTTCGGCGATTTTCCCCTAGTATAATGCCTTCAGAAGCCCGTAAAAATTCGTCAGGTCACGACGAAGCCAATCCTCGACGCATTGTGACCGGCAGACTCCCAGTAGCTATTCCGATCAGGTTTTCCTGAATTATTCGACCCGGATCCAAAATTTCACCACTTTTGGCGATTTCTCGATTTCGGCAATTTCCCCTAGTATAATGCCTTCAGAAGCCGTAAAAATTCGTCAGGTCACGACGAAGCCAATCCTCGACGCATTGTGACCGGCAGGCTCCCAGTAGCTATTCCGATCAGGTTTTCCTGAATTATTCGACCCGGATCCAAAATTTCACCACTTTTGGCGATTTCTCGATTTCGGCGATTTCCCCTAGTATAATGCCTTCAGAAGCCCGTAAAAATTCGTCAGGTCACGACGAAGCCAATCCTCGACGCATTGTGACCGGCAGGCTCCCAGTAGCTATTCCGATCAGGTTTTCCTGAATTATTCGACCCGGATCCAAAATTTCACCACTTTTGGCGATTTCTCGATTTCGGCGATTTCCCCTAGTATAATGCCTTCAGAAGCCCATAAAAATTCGTCAGGTCACGACGAAGCCAATCCTCGACGCATTGTGACCGGCAGGCTCCCAGTAGCTAATCCGATCAGGTTTTCCTGAATTATTCGACCCGGATCCAAAATTTCACCACTTTTGGCGATTTCTCGATTTCGGCGATTTCCCCTAGTATAATGCCTTCAGAAGCCCGTAAAAATTCGTCAGGTCACGACGAAGCCAATCCTCGATGCATTGTGACCGGCAGGCTCCCAGTAGCTATTCCGATCAGGTTTTCCTGAATTATTCGACCCGGATCCAAAATTTCACTACTTTTGGCGATTTCTCGATTTCGGCGATTTCCCCTAGTATAATGCCTTCAGAAGCCCGTAAAAATTCGTCAGGTCAGGACGAAGCCAATCCTCGATGCATTGTGACCGGCAGGCTCCCAGTAGCTATTCCGATCAGGTTTTCCTGAATTATTCGACCCGGGTCCAAAATTTCACCACTTTTGGCGATTTCTCGATTTCGGCGATTTCCCCTAGTATAATGCCTTCAGAAGCCCGTAAAAATTCGTCAGGTCACGACGAAGCCAATCCTCGACGCATTGTGACCGGCAGGCTCCCAGTAGCTATTCCGATCAGGTTTACCTGAATTATTCGACCCGGATCCAAAATTTCATCACTTTTGGCGATTTCTCGATTTCGGCGATTTCCCCTAGTATAATGCCTTCAGAAGCCCGTAAAAATTCGTCAGGTCACGACGAAGCCAATCCTCGACGGATTATGACCGGCAGGCTCCCAGTAGCTATTCCGATCAGGTTTTCCTGAATTATTCGATCCGGGTCAAAAATTTCACCACTTTTGGCGATTTCTCGATTTCGGCGATTTCCCCTAGTATAATGCCTTCAGAAGCCCGTAAAAATTCGTCAGGTCACGACGAAGCCAATCCTCGACGCATTGTGACCGGCAGGCTCCCAGTAGCTATTCCGATCAGGTTTTCCTGAATTATTCGACCCGGATCCAAAATTTCACCACTTTTGGCGATTTCTCGATTTCGGCGATTTCCCCTAGTATAATGCCTTCAGGAGCCCGTAAAAATTCGTCAGGTCACGACGAAGCCAATCCTCGACGCATTGTGACCGACAGGCTCCCAGTAGCTATTCCGATCAGGTTTTCCTGAATTATTCGACCCGGATCCAAAATTTCACCACTTTTGGCGATTTCTCGATTTCGGCAATTTCCCCTAGTATAATGCCTTCAGAAGCCCGTAAAAATTCGTCAGGTCACGACGAAGCCAATCCTCGACGCATTGTGACCGGCAGGCTCCCAGTAGCTATTCCGATCAGGTTTTCCTGAATTATTCGACCCGGATCCAAAATTTCACCACTTTTGGCGATTTCTCGATTTCGGCGATTTCCCCTAGTATAATGCCTTCAGGAGCCCGTAAAAATTCGTCAGGTCACGACGAAGCCAATCCTCGATGCATTGTGACCGACAGGCTCCCAGTAGCTATTCCGATTAGGTTTTCTTGAATTATTCGACCCGGATCAAAAATTTCACCACTTTTGGCGATTTCTCGATTTCGGCGATTTCCCCTAGTATAATGCCTTCAGGAGCCCGTAAAAATTCGTCAGGTCACGACGAAGCCAATCCTCGACGCATTGTGACCGGCAGGCTCCCAGTAGCTATTCCGATCAGGTTTTCCTGAATTATTCGACCCGGATCCAAAATTTCACCACTTTTGGAGATTTCTCGATTTCGGCGATTTCCCCTAGTATAATGCCTTCAGAAGCCCGTAAAAATTCGTCAGGTCCCGACGAAGCCAATCCTCGACGCATTGTGACCGGCAGGCTCCCAGTAGCTATTCCGATCATGTTTTCCTGAATTATTCGACCCGGATCCAAAATTTCACCACTTTTGGCGATTTCTCGATTTCGACGATTTCCCCTAGTATAATGCCTTCAGAAGCCCGTAAAAATTCGTCAGGTCACGACGAAGCCAATCCTCGACGCATTGTGACCGGAAGGCTCCCAGTAGCTATTCCGATCAGGTTTTCTTGAATTATTCGACCCGGATCCAAAATTTCACCACTTTTGGCGATTTCTCGATTTCGGCGATTTCCCCTAGTATAATGCCTTCAGGAGACCGTAAAAATTCGTCAGGTCACGACGAAGCCAATCCTCGATGCATTGTGACCGGCAGGCTCCCAGTAGCTATTCCGATCAGGTTTTCCTGAATTATTCGACCCGGGTCCAAAATTTCACCACTTTTGGCGATTTCTCGATTTCGGCGATTTCCCCTAGTATAATGCCTTCAGAAGCCCGTAAAAATTCGTCAGGTCACGACGAAGCCAATCCTCGACGCATTGTGACCGGCAGGCTCCCAGTAGCTATTCCGATCAGGTTTACCTGAATTATTCGACCCGGATCCAAAATTTCATCACTTTTGGCGATTTCTCGATTTCGGCGATTTCCCCTAGTATAATGCCTTCAGAAGCCCGTAAAAATTCGTCAGGTCACGACGAAGCCAATCCTCGACGGATTATGACCGGCAGGCTCCCAGTAGCTATTCCGATCAGGTTTTCCTGAATTATTCGATCCGGGTCAAAAATTTCACCACTTTTGGCGATTTCTCGATTTCGGCGATTTCCCCTAGTATAATGCCTTCAGAAGCCCGTAAAAATTCGTCAGGTCACGACGAAGCCAATCCTCGACGCATTGTGACCGGCAGGCTCCCAGTAGCTATTCCGATCAGGTTTTCCTGAATTATTCGACCCGGATCCAAAATTTCACCACTTTTGGCGATTTCTCGATTTCGGCGATTTCCCCTAGTATAATGCCTTCAGGAGCCCGTAAAAATTCGTCAGGTCACGACGAAGCCAATCCTCGACGCATTGTGACCGACAGGCTCCCAGTAGCTATTCCGATCAGGTTTTCCTGAATTATTCGACCCGGATCCAAAATTTCACCACTTTTGGCGATTTCTCGATTTCGGCAATTTCCCCTAGTATAATGCCTTCAGAAGCCCGTAAAAATTCGTCAGGTCACGACGAAGCCAATCCTCGACGCATTGTGACCGGCAGGCTCCCAGTAGCTATTCCGATCAGGTTTTCCTGAATTATTCGACCCGGATCCAAAATTTCACCACTTTTGGCGATTTCTCGATTTCGGCGATTTCCCCTAGTATAATGCCTTCAGGAGCCCGTAAAAATTCGTCAGGTCACGACGAAGCCAATCCTCGATGCATTGTGACCGACAGGCTCCCAGTAGCTATTCCGATTAGGTTTTCTTGAATTATTCGACCCGGATCAAAAATTTCACCACTTTTGGCGATTTCTCGATTTCGGCGATTTCCCCTAGTATAATGCCTTCAGGAGCCCGTAAAAATTCGTCAGGTCACGACGAAGCCAATCCTCGACGCATTGTGACCGGCAGGCTCCCAGTAGCTATTCCGATCAGGTTTTCCTGAATTATTCGACCCGGATCCAAAATTTCACCACTTTTGGAGATTTCTCGATTTCGGCGATTTCCCCTAGTATAATGCCTTCAGAAGCCCGTAAAAATTCGTCAGGTCCCGACGAAGCCAATCCTCGACGCATTGTGACCGGCAGGCTCCCAGTAGCTATTCCGATCATGTTTTCCTGAATTATTCGACCCCGGATCCAAAATTTCATCACTTTTGGCGATTTCTCGATTTCGGCGATTTCCCCTAGTATAATGCCTTCAGAAGCCCGTAAAAATTCGTCAGGTCACGACGAAGCCAATCCTCGACGCATTGTGACCGGCAGGCTCCCAGTAGCTATTCCGATCAGGTTTTCCTGAATTATTCGACCCGGATCCAAAATTTCACCACTTTTGGCGATTTCTCGATTTCGGCGATTTCCCCTAGTATAATGCCTTCAGAAGCCCGTAAAAATTCGTCAGGTCACGACGAAGCCAATCCTCGACGCATTGTGACCGGCAGGCTCCCAGTAGCTATTCCGATCAGGTTTTCCTGAATTATTCGACCCGGGTCCAAAATTTCACCACTTTTGGCGATTTCTCGATTTCGGCGATTTCCCCTAGTATAATGCCTTCAGAAGCCCGTAAAAATTCGTCAGGTCACGACGAAGCCAATCCTCGATGCATTGTGACCGGTAGGCTCCCAGTAGCTATTCCGATCAGGTTTTCCTGAATTATTCGACCCGGATCCAAAATTTCACCACTTTTGGCGATTTCTCGATTTCGGCGATTTCCCCTAGTATAATGCCTTCAGAAGCCCGTAAAATTCGTCAGGTCACGACGAAGCCAATCCTCGACGCATTGTGACCGGCAGGCTCCCAGTAGCTATTCCGATCAGGTTTTCCTGAATTATTCGACCCGGATCCAAAATTTCACCACTTTTTGCGATTTCTCGATTTCGGCGATTTCTCCTAGTATAATGCCTTCAGAAGCCCGTAAAAATTCGTCAGGTCACGACGAAGCCAATCCTCGACGCATTGTGACCGGCAGGCTCCCAGTAGCTATTCCGATCAGGTTTTCCTGAATTATTCGACCCGGATCCAAAATTTCACCACTTTTGGCGATTTCTCGATTTCGGCGATTTCCCCTCGTATAATGCCTTCAGAAGCCCGTAAAAATTTGTCAGGTCACGACGAAGCCAATCCTCGACGCATTGTGACCGGCAGGCTCCCAGTAGCTATTCCGATCAGGTTTTCCTGAATTATTCGACCCGGATCCAAAATTTCACCACTTTTGCCGATTTCTCGATTTCGGCGATTTTCCCCTAGTATAATGCCTTCAGAAGCCCGTAAAAATTCGTCAGGTCACGACGAAGCCAATCCTCGACGCATTGTGACCGGCAGACTCCCAGTAGCTATTCCGATCAGGTTTTCCTGAATTATTCGACCCGGATCCAAAATTTCACCACTTTTGGCGATTTCTCGATTTCGGCAATTTCCCCTAGTATAATGCCTTCAGAAGCCGTAAAAATTCGTCAGGTCACGACGAAGCCAATCCTCGACGCATTGTGACCGGCAGGCTCCCAGTAGCTATTCCGATCAGGTTTTCCTGAATTATTCGACCCGGATCCAAAATTTCACCACTTTTGGCGATTTCTCGATTTCGGCGATTTCCCCTAGTATAATGCCTTCAGAAGCCCGTAAAAATTCGTCAGGTCACGACGAAGCCAATCCTCGACGCATTGTGACCGGCAGGCTCCCAGTAGCTATTCCGATCAGGTTTTCCTGAATTATTCGACCCGGATCCAAAATTTCACCACTTTTGGCGATTTCTCGATTTCGGCGATTTCCCCTAGTATAATGCCTTCAGAAGCCCGTAAAAATTCGTCAGGTCACGACGAAGCCAATCCTCGACGCATTGTGACCGGCAGGCTCCCAGTAGCTAATCCGATCAGGTTTTCCTGAATTATTCGACCCGGATCCAAAATTTCACCACTTTTGGCGATTTCTCGATTTCGGCGATTTCCCCTAGTATAATGCCTTCAGAAGCCCGTAAAAATTCGTCAGGTCACGACGAAGCCAATCCTCGATGCATTGTGACCGGCAGGCTCCCAGTAGCTATTCCGATCAGGTTTTCCTGAATTATTCGACCCGGATCCAAAATTTCACTACTTTTGGCGATTTCTCGATTTCGGCGATTTCCCCTAGTATAATGCCTTCAGAAGCCCGTAAAAATTCGTCAGGTCACGACGAAGCCAATCCTCGACGCATTGTGACCGGCAGGCTCCCAGTAGCTATTCCGATCAGGTTTTCCTGAATTATTCGACCCGGATCCAAAATTTCACCACTTTTTGCGATTTCTCGATTTCGGCGATTTCTCCTAGTATAATGCCTTCAGAAGCCCGTAAAAATTCGTCAGGTCACGACGAAGCCAATCCTCGACGCATTGTGACCGGCAGGCTCCCAGTAGCTATTCCGATCAGGTTTTCCTGAATTATTCGACCCGGATCCAAAATTTCACCACTTTTGGCGATTTCTCGATTTCGGCGATTTCCCCTAGTATAATGCCTTCAGAAGCCCGTAAAAATTTGTCAGGTCACGACGAAGCCAATCCTCGACGCATTGTGACCGGCAGGCTCCCAGTAGCTATTCCGATCAGGTTTTCCTGAATTATTCGACCCGGATCCAAAATTTCACCACTTTTGCCGATTTCTCGATTTCGGCGATTTTCCCCTAGTATAATGCCTTCAGAAGCCCGTAAAAATTCGTCAGGTCACGACGAAGCCAATCCTCGACGCATTGTGACCGGCAGACTCCCAGTAGCTATTCCGATCAGGTTTTCCTGAATTATTCGACCCGGATCCAAAATTTCACCACTTTTGGCGATTTCTCGATTTCGGCAATTTCCCCTAGTATAATGCCTTCAGAAGCCCGTAAAAATTCGTCAGGTCACGACGAAGCCAATCCTCGACGCATTGTGACCGGCAGGCTCCCAGTAGCTATTCCGATCAGGTTTTCCTGAATTATTCGACCCGGATCCAAAATTTAACCACTTTTGCCGATTTCTCGATTTCGGCGATTTCCCCTAGTATAATGCCTTCAGAAGCCCGTAAAAATTCGTCAGGTCACGACGAAGCCAATCCTCGACGCATTGTGACCGGCAGGCTCCCAGTAGCTATTCCAATCAGGTTTTCCTGAATTATTCGACCCGGATCCAAAATTTCACCACTTTTTGCGATTTCTCGATTTCGGCGATTTCCCCTAGTATAATGCCTTCAGAAGCCCGTAAAAATTCGTCAGGTCACGACGAAGCCAATCCTCGACGCATTGTGACCGGCAGGCTCCCAGTAGCTATTCCGATCAGGTTTTCCTGAATTATTCGACCCGGATCCAAAATTTCACCACTTTTGGCGATTTCTCGATTTCGGCGATTTCCCCTAGTATAATGCCTTCAGAAGCCCGTAAAAATTCGTCAGGTCACGACGAAGCCAATCCTCGACGCATTGTGACCGGCAGGCTCCCAGTAGCTATTCCGATCAGGTTTTCCTGAATTATTCGACCCGGATCCAAAATTTCACCACTTTTGGCGATTTCTCGATTTCGGCGATTTCCCCTAGTATAATGCCTTCAGAAGCCCGTAAAAATTCGTCAGGTCACGACGAAGCCAATCCTCGACGCATTGTGACCGGCAGGCTCCCAGTAGCTATTCCGATCAGGTTTTCCTGAATTATTCGACCCGGATCCAAAATTTCACCACTTTTGGCGATTTCTCGATTTCGGCGATTTCCCCTAGTATAATGCCTTCAGAAGCCCGTAAAAATTCGTCAGGTCACGACGAAGCCAATCCTCGATGCATTGTGACCGGCAGGCTCCCAGTAGCTATTCCGATCAGGTTTTCCTGAATTATTCGACCCGGATCCAAAATTTCACCACTTTTGGCGATTTCTCGATTTCGGCGATTTCCCCTAGTATAATGCCTTCAGAAGCCCGTAAAAATTCGTCAGGTCACGACGAAGCCAATCCTCGACGCATTGTGACCGGCAGGCTCCCAGTAGCTATTCCGATCAGGTTTTCCTGAATTATTCGACCCGGATCCAAAATTTCACCACTTTTTGCGATTTCTCGATTTCGGCGATTTCCCCTAGTATAATGCCTTCAGAAGCCCGTAAAAATTCGTCAGGTCACGACGAAGCCAATCCTCGACGCATTGTGACCGGCAGGCTCCCAGTAGCTATTCCGATCAGGTTTTCCTGAATTATTCGACCCGGATCCAAAATTTCACCACTTTTGGCGATTTCTCGATTTCGGCGATTTCCCCTAGTATAATGCCTTCAGAAGCCCGTAAAAATTCGTCAGGTCACGACGAAGCCAATCCTCGACGCATTGTGACCGGCAGGCTCCCAGTAGCTATTCCGATCAGGTTTTCCTGAATTATTCGACCCGGATCCAAAATTTCACCACTTTTGCCGATTTCTCGATTTCGGCGATTTTCCCCTAGTATAATGCCTTCAGAAGCCCGTAAAAATTCGTCAGGTCACGACGAAGCCAATCCTCGACGCATTGTGACCGGCAGACTCCCAGTAGCTATTCCGATCAGGTTTTCCTGAATTATTCGACCCGGATCCAAAATTTCACCACTTTTGGCGATTTCTCGATTTCGGCAATTTCCCCTAGTATAATGCCTTCAGAAGCCCGTAAAAATTCGTCAGGTCACGACGAAGCCAATCCTCGACGCATTGTGACCGGCAGGCTCCCAGTAGCTATTCCGATCAGGTTTTCCTGAATTATTCGACCCGGATCCAAAATTTAACCACTTTTGCCGATTTCTCGATTTCGGCGATTTCCCCTAGTATAATGCCTTCAGAAGCCCGTAAAAATTCGTCAGGTCACGACGAAGCCAATCCTCGACGCATTGTGACCGGCAGGCTCCCAGTAGCTATTCCGATCAGGTTTTCCTGAATTATTCGACCCGGATCCAAAATTTCACCACTTTTTGCGATTTTCTCGATTTCGGCGATTTCCCCTAGTATAATGCCTTCAGAAGCCCGTAAAAATTCGTCAGGTCACGACGAAGCCAATCCTCGACGCATTGTGACCGGCAGGCTCCCAGTAGCTATTCCGATCAGGTTTTCCTGAATTATTCGACCCGGATCCAAAATTTCACCACTTTTGGCGATTTCTCGATTTCTGCGATTTCCCCTAGTATAATGTCTTTAGAAGCCCGTAAAAATTAGTCAGGTCACGACGAAGCCAATCCTCGACGCATTGTGACCGGCAAGCTCCCAGTAGCTATTCCGATCAGGTTTTCCTGAATTATTCGACCCGGATCCAAAATTTCACCACTTTTGGCGATTTCTCCGATTTCCCCTAGTATAATGCCTTCAGAAGCCCGTAAAAATTCCGTCAGGTCACGACGAAGCCAATCCTCGACGCATTGTGACCGGCAGGCTCCCAGTAGCTATTCCGATCAGGTTTTCCTGAATTATTCGACCCGGATCCAAAATTTCACCACTTTTTGCGATTTCTCGATTTCGGCGATTTCCCCTAGTATAATGCCTTCAGAAGCCCGTAAAAATTCGTCAGGTCACGACGAAGCCAATCCTCGACGCATTGTGACCGGCAGGCTCCCAGTAGCTATTCGATCAGGTTTTCCTGAATTATTCGACCCGGATCCAAAATTTCACCACTTTTGGCGATTTCTCGATTTCGGCGATTTTCCCTAGTATAATGCTTCAGAAGCCCATAAAAATTCGTCAGGTCACGACGAAGCCAATCCTCGACGCATTGTGACCGGCAGGCTCCCAGTAGCTATTTCGATCAGGTTTTCCTGAATTATTCGACCCGGATCCAAAATTTCACCACTTTTGGCGATTTCTCGATTTCGGCGATTTTCCCTAGTATAATGCCTTCAGAAGCCCGTAAAAATTCGTCAGGTCACGACGAAGCCAATCCTCGACGCATTGTGACCGGCAGGCTCCCAGTAGCTATTTCGATCAGGTTTTCCTGAATTATTCGACCCGGATCCAAAATTTCACCACTTTTGGCGATTTCGGCGATTTCCCCTAGTATAATGCCTTCAGAAGCCCGTAAAAATTCGTCAGGTCACGACGAAGCCAATCCTCGACGCATTGTGACCGGCAGGCTCCCAGTAGCTATTCCGATCTGGTTTTCGTGAATTATTCGACCCGGATCCAAAATTTCACCACTTTTGGCGATTTCTCGATTTCGGCGATTTCCCCTAGTATAATGCCTTCAGAAGCCCGTAAAAATTCGTCAGGTCACGACGAAGCCAATCCTCGACGCATTGTGACCGGCAGGCTCCCAGTAGCTATTCCGATCAGGTTTTCCTGAATTATTCGACCCGGATCCAAAATTTCACCACTTTTGGCGATTTCTCCGATTTCCCCTAGTATAATGCCTTCAGAAGCCCGTAAAAATTCGTCAGGTCACGACGAAGCCAATCCTCGACGCATTGTGACCGGCAGGCTCCCAGTAGCTATTCCGATCAGGTTTTCCTGAATTATTCGACCCGGATCCAAAATTTCACCACTTTTTGCGATTTCTCGATTTCGGCGATTTCCCCTAGTATAATGCCTTCAGAAGCCCGTAAAAATTCGTCAGGTCACGACGAAGCCAATCCTCGACGCATTGTGACCGGCAGGCTCCCAGTAGCTATTCCGATCAGGTTTTCCTGAATTATTCGACCCGGATCCAAAATTTCACCACTTTTGGCGATTTCTCGATTTCGGCGATTTTCCCTAGTATAATGTCTTCAGAAGCCCATAAAAATTCGTCAGGTCACGACGAAGCCAATCCTCGACGCATTGTGACCGGCAGGCTCCCAGTAGCTATTTCGATCAGGTTTTCCTGAATTATTCGACCCGGATCCAAAATTTCACCACTTTTGGCGATTTCTCGATTTCGGCGATTTTCCCTAGTATAATGCCTTCAGAAGCCCGTAAAAATTCGTCAGGTCACGACGAAGCCAATCCTCGACGCATTGTGACCGGCAGGCTCCCAGTAGCTATTTCGATCAGGTTTTCCTGAATTATTCGACCCGGATCCAAAATTTCACCACTTTTGGCGATTTCGGCGATTTCCCCTAGTATAATGCCTTCAGAAGCCCGTAAAAATTCGTCAGGTCACGACGAAGCCAATCCTCGACGCATTGTGACCGGCAGGCTCCCAGTAGCTATTCCGATCTGGTTTTCGTGAATTATTCGACCCGGATCCAAAATTTCACCACTTTTGGCGATTTCTCGATTTCGGCGATTTCCCCTAGTATAATGCCTTCAGAAGCCCGTAAAAATTCTTCAGGTCACGACGAAGCCAATCCTCGACGCATTGTGACCGGCAGGCTCCCAGTAGCTATTCCGATCAGGTTTTCCTGAATTATTCGACCCGGATCCAAAATTTCACCACTTTTGGCGATTTCTCCGATTTCCCCTAGTATAATGCCTTCAGAAGCCCGTAAAAATTCGTCAGGTCACGACGAAGCCAATCCTCGACGCATTGTGACCGGCAGGCTCCCAGTAGCTATTCCGATCAGGTTTTCCTGAATTATTCGACCCGGATCCAAAATTTCACCACTTTTTGCGATTTCTCGATTTCGGCGATTTCCCCTAGTATAATGCCTTCAGAAGCCCGTAAAAATTCGTCAGGTCACGACGAAGCCAATCCTCGACGCATTGTGACCGGCAGGCTCCCAGTAGCTATTCCGATCAGGTTTTCCTGAATTATTCGACCCGGATCCAAAATTTCACCACTTTTGGCGATTTCTCGATTTCGGCGATTTTCCCTAGTATAATGTCTTCAGAAGCCCATAAAAATTCGTCAGGTCACGACGAAGCCAATCCTCGACGCATTGTGACCGGCAGGCTCCCAGTAGCTATTTCGATCAGGTTTTCCTGAATTATTCGACCCGGATCCAAAATTTCACCACTTTTAGCGATTTCTCGATTTCGGCAATTTTCCCTAGTATAATGCCTTCAGAAGCCCGTAAAAATTCGTCAGGTCACGACGAAGCCAATCCTCGACGCATTGTGACCGGCAGGCTCCCAGTAGCTATTTCGATCAGGTTTTCCTGAATTATTCGACCCGGATCCAAAATTTCACCACTTTTGGCGATTTCGGCGATTTCCCCTAGTATAATGCCTTCAGAAGCCCGTAAAAATTCGTCAGGTCACGACGAAGCCAATCCTCGACGCATTGTGACCGGCAGGCTCCCAGTAGCTATTCCGATCTGGTTTTCGTGAATTATTCGACCCGGATCCAAAATTTCACCACTTTTGGCGATTTCTCGATTTCGGCGATTTCCCCTAGTATAATGCCTTCAGAAGCCCGTAAAAATTCGTCAGGTCACGACGAAGCCAATCCTCGACGCATTGTGACCGGCAGGCTCCCAGTAGCTATTCCGATCAGGTTTTCCTGAATTATTCGACCCGGATCCAAAATTTCACCACTTTTGGCGATTTCTCGATTTCTGCGATTTCCCCTAGTATAATGTCTTTAGAAGCCCGTAAAAATTAGTCAGGTCACGACGAAGCCAATCCTCGACGCATTGTGACCGGCAAGCTCCCAGTAGCTATTCCGATCAGGTTTTCCTGAATTATTCGACCCGGATCCAAAATTTCACCACTTTTGGCGATTTCTCGATTTCGGCGATTTCCCCTAGTATAATGCTTTCAGAAGCCCGTAAAAATTCGTCAGGTCACGACGAAGCCAATCCTCGACGCATTGTGACCGACAGGCTCCCAGTAGCTATTCCGATCAGGTTTTCCTGAATTATTCGACCCGGATCAAAAATTTCACCACTTTTGGCGATTTCTCGATTTCGGCGATTTCCCCTAGTATAATGCCTTCAGAAGCCCGTAAAAATTCGTCAGGTCACGACGAAGCCAATCCTCGACGCATTGTGACCGGCAGGCTCCCAGTAGCTATTCCGATCTGGTTTTCTTGAATTATTCGACCCGGATCCAAAATTTCACCACTTTTGGCGATTTCTCGATTTCGGCGATTTCCCCTAGTATAATGCCTTCAGAAGCCCGTAAAAATTCGTCAGGTCACGACGAAGCCAATCCTCGACGCATTGTGACCGGAAGGCTCCCAGTAGCTATTCCGATCAGGTTTTCCTGAATTATTCGACCCGGATCCAAAATTTCACCACTTTTGGCGATTTCTCGATTTTGGCGATTTCCCCCAGTATAATGCCTTCAGAAGCCCGTAAAAATTCGTCAGGTCACGACGAAGCCAATCCTCGACGCATTGTGACCGGCAGGCTCCCAGTAGCTATTCCGATCAGGTTTTCCTGAATTATTCGACCCGGATCAAAAATTTCACCACTTTTGGCGATTTCACGATTTCGGCGATTTCCCCTAGTATAATGCCTTCAGAAGCCCGTAAAAATTCGTCAGGTCACGACGAAGCCAATCCTCGACGCATTGTGACCGGCAGGCTCCCAGTAGCTATTCCGATCAGGTTTTCCTGAATTATTCGACCCGGATCCAAAATTTCACCACTTTTGGCGATTTCTCGATTTCGGCGATTTCCCCCAGTATAATGCCTTCAGAAGCCCGTAAAAATTCGTCAGGTCACGACGAAGCCAATCCTCGACGCATTGTGACCGGCAGGCTCTCAGTAGCTATTCCGATCAGGTTTTCCTGAATTATTCGACCCGGATCCAAAATTTCACCACTTTTGGCGATTTCTCGATTTTGGCGATTTCCCCCAGTATAATGCCTTCAGAAGCCCGTAAAAATTCGTCAGGTCACGACGAAGCCAATCCTCGACGCATTGTGACCGGCAGGCTCTCAGTAGCTATTCCGATCAGGTTTTCCTGAATTATTCGACCCGGATCAAAAATTTCACCACTTTTGGCGATTTCTCGATTTCGGCGATTTCCCCTAGTATAATGCCTTCAGAAGCCCGTAAAAATTCGTCAGGTCACGACGAAGCCAATCCTCGATGCATTGTGACCGGCAGGCTCCCAGTAGCTATTCCGATCAGGTTTTCCTGAATTATTCGACCCGGATCCAAAATTTCACCACTTTTGGCGATTTCTCGATTTCGGCGATTTCCCCTAGTATAATGCCTTCAGAAGCCCGTAAAAATTTGTCAGGTCACGACGAAGCCAATCCTCGACGCATTGTGACCGGCAGGCTCCCAGTAGCTATTCCGATCAGGTTTTCCTGAATTATTCGACCCGGATCCAAAATTTCACCACTTTTGGCGATTTCTCGATTTCGGCGATTTTCCCTAGTATAATGCCTTCAGAAGCCCGTAAAAATTCGTCAGGTCACGACGAAGCCAATCCTCGACGCATTGTGACCGGCAGGCTCCCAGTAGCTATTCCGATCAGGTTTTCCTGAATTATTCGACCCGGATCCAAAATTTCACCACCTTTGGCGATTTCTCGATTTCGGCGATTTCCCCTAGTATAATGCCTTCAGAAGCCCGTAAAAATTCGTCAGGTCACGACGAAGCCAATCCTCGACGTATTGTGACCGGCAGGCTCCCAGTAGCTATTCCGATCAGGTTTTCCTGAATTATTCGACCCGGATCCAAAATTTCACCACTTTTGGCGATTTCTCGATTTCGGCGATTTCCCCTAGTATAATGCCTTCAGAAGCCCGTAAAAATTCGTCAGGTCACGACGAAGCCAATCCTCGACGCATTGTGACCGGCAGGCTCCCAGTAGCTATTCCGATCAGGTTTTCCTGAATTATTCGACCCGGATCCAAAATTTCACCACTTTTGGCGATTTCGGCGATTTCCCCTAGTATAATGCCTTCAGAAGCCCGTAAAAATTCGTCAGGTCACGACGAAGCCAATCCTCGACGCATTGTGACCGGCAGGCTCCCAGTAGCTATTCCGATCAGGTTTTCCTGAATTATTCGACCCGGATCCAAAATTTCACCACTTTTGCCGATTTCTCGATTTCGGCGATTTTCCCCTAGTATAATGCCTTCAGAAGCCCGTAAAAATTCGTCAGGTCACGACGAAGCCAATCCTCGACGCATTGTGACCGGCAGGCTCCCAGTAGCTATTCCGATCAGGTTTTCCTGAATTATTCGACCCGGATCCAAAATTTCACCACTTTTGGCGATTTCTCGATTTCGGCGATTTCCCCTAGTATAATGCCTTCAGAAGCCCGTAAAAATTCGTCAGGTCACGACGAAGCCAATCCTCGACGCATTGTGACCGGCAGGCTCCCAGTAGCTATTCCGATCAGGTTTTCCTGAATTATTCGACCCGGATCAAAAATTTCACCACTTTTGGCGATTTCTCGATTTCGGCGATTTCCCCTAGTATAATGCCTTCAGAAGCCCGTAAAAATTCGTCAGGTCACGACGAAGCCAATCCTCGACGCATTGTGACCGGCAGGCTCCCAGTAGCTATTCCGATCAGGTTTTCCTGAATTATTCGACCCGGATCCAAAATTTCACCACTTTTGCCGATTTCTCAATTTCGGCGATTTCCCCCAGTATAATGCCTTCAGAAGCCCGTAAAAATTCGTCAGGTCACGAAAGAAGCCAATCCTCGACGCATTGTGACCGGCAGGCTCCCAGTAGCTATTCCGATCAGGTTTTCCTGAATTATTCGACCCGGATCCAAAATTTCACCACTTTTGGCGATTTCGGCGATTTCCCCTAGTATAATGCCTTCAGAAGCCCGTAAAAATTCGTCAGGTCACGACGAAGCCAATCCTCGACGCATTGTGACCGGCAGGCTCACAGTAGCTATTCCGATCAGGTTTTCCTGAATTATTCGACCCGGATCCAAAATTTCACCACTTTTGCCGATTTCTCGATTTCGGCGATTTCCCCCAGTATAATGCCTTCAGAAGCCCGTAAAAATTCGTCAGGTCACGACGAAGCCAATCCTCGACGCATTGTGACCGGCAGGCTCCCAGTAGCTATTCCGATCAGGTTTTCCTGAATTATTCGACCCGGATCCAAAATTTCACCACTTTTGGCGATTTCTCGATTTCGGCGATTTCCCCTAGTATAATGCCTTCAGAAGCCCGTAAAAATTCGTCAGGTCACGACGAAGCCAATCCTCGACGCATTGTGACCGGCAGGCTCCCAGTAGCTATTCCGATCAGGTTTTCCTGAATTATTCGACCCGGATCCAAAATTTCACCACTTTTGGCGATTTCTCGATTTCGGCGATTTCCCCTAGTATAATGCCTTCAGAAGCCCGTAAAAATTCGTCAGGTCACGACGAAGCCAATCCTTGACGTATTGTGACCGGCAGGCTCCCAGTAGCTATTCCGATCAGGTTTTCCTGAATTATTCGAACCGGATCCAAAATTTCACCACTTTTGTCGATTTCTCGATTTCGGCGATTTCCCCCAGTATAATGCCTTCAGAAGCCCGTAAAAATTCGTCAGGTCACGACGAAGCCAATCCTCGACGTATTGTGACCGGCAGGCTCCCAGTAGCTATTCCGATCAGGTTTTCCTGAATTATTCGACCCGGATCCAAAATTTTACCACTTTTGGCGATTTCTCGATTTCGGCGATTTCCCCCAGTATAATGCCTTCAGAAGCCCGTAAAAATTCGTCAGGTCACGACGAAGCCAATCCTCGACGCATTGTGACCGGCAGGCTCCCAGTAGCTATTCCGATCAGGTTTTCCTGAATTATTCGACCCGGATCCAAAATTTCACCACTTTTGCCGATTTCTCGATTTCGGCGATTTCCCCTAGTATAATGCCTTCAGAAGCCCGTAAAAATTCGTCAGGTCACGACGAAGCCAATCCTCGACGCATTGTGACCGGCAGGCTCCCAGTAGCTATTCCGATCAGGTTTTCCTGAATTATTCGACCCGGATCCAAAATTTCACCACTTTTGGCGATTTCTCGATTTCGGCGATTTCCCCTAGTATAATGCCTTCAGAAGCCCGTAAAAATTCGTCAGGTCACGACGAAGCCAATCCTCGACGCATTGTGACCGGCAGGCTCCCAGTAGCTATTCCGATCAGGTTTTCCTGAATTATTCGACCCGGATCCAAAATTTCACCACTTTTGGCGATTTCTCGATTTCGGCGATTTCCCCTAGTATAATGCCTTCAGAAGCCCGTAAAAATTCGTCAGGTCACGACGAAGCCAATCCTCGACGCATTGTGACCGGAAGGCTCCCAGTAGCTATTCCGATCAGGTTTTCCTGAATTATTCGACCCGGATCCAAAATTTCACCACTTTTGGCGATTTCTCGATTTTGGCGATTTCCCCCAGTATAATGCCTTCAGAAGCCCGTAAAAATTCGTCAGGTCACGACGAAGCCAATCCTCGACGCATTGTGACCGGCAGGCTCCCAGTAGCTATTCCGATCAGGTTTTCCTGAATTATTCGACCCGGATCCAAAATTTCACCACTTTTGGCGATTTCTCGATTTTGGCGATTTCCCCCCGTATAATGCCTTCAGAAGCCCGTAAAAATTCGTCAGGTCACGACGAAGCCAATCCTCGACGCATTGTGACCGGCAGGCTCCCAGTAGCTATTCCGATCAGGTTTTCCTGAATTATTCGACCCGGATCCAAAATTTCACCACTTTTGGCGATTTCTCGATTTCGGCAATTTCCCCTAGTATAATGCCTTCAGAAGCCCGTAAAAATTCGTCAGGTCACGACGAAGCCAATCCTCGACGCATTGTGACCGGCAGGCTCCCAGTAGCTATTCCGATCAGGTTTTCCTGAATTATTCGACCCGGATCCAAAATTTCACCACTTTTGGCGATTTCTCGATTTCGGCGATTTCCCCTAGTATAATGCCTTCAGAAGCCCGTAAAAATTCGTCAGGTCACGACGAAGCCAATCCTCGACGCATTGTGACCGGCAGGCTCCCAGTAGCTATTCCGATCAGGTTTTCCTGAATTATTCGACTCGGATCCAAAATTTCACCACTTTTGCCGATTTCTCGATTTCGGCGATTTCCCCCAGTATAATGCCTTCAGAAGCCCGTAAAAATTTGTCAGGTCACGACGAAACCAATCCTCGACGCATTGTGACCGGCAGGCTCCCAGTAGCTATTCCGATCAGGTTTTCCTGAATTATTCGACCCGGATCAAAAATTTCACCACTTTTGCCGATTTCTCGATTTCGGCGATTTCCCCCAGTATAATGCCTTCAGAAGCCCGTAAAAATTCGTCAGGTCACGACGAAGCCAATCCTCGACGCATTGTGACCGGCAGGCTCCCAGTAGATATTCCGATCAGGTTTTCCTGAATTATTCGACCCGGATCCAAAATTTTACCACTTTTGGCGATTTCTCGATTTCGGCGATTTTCCCTAGTATAATGCCTTCAGAAGCCCGTAAAAATTCGTCAGGTCACGACGAAGCCAATTCTCGACGCATTGTGACCGGCAGGCTCCCAGTAGCTATTCCGATCAGGTTTTCCTGAATTATTCGACCCGGATCCAAAATTTCACCACTTTTGCCGATTTCTCGATTTCGGCGATTTCCCCCAGTATAATGCCTTCAGAAGCCCGTAAAAATTCGTCAGGTCACGACGAAGCCAATCCTCAACGCATTGTGACCGGCAGGCTCCCAGTAGCTATTCCGATCAGGTTTTCCTGAATTATTCGACCCGGATCCAAAATTTCACCACTTTTGCCGATTTCTCGATTTCGGCGATTTCCCCCAGTATAATGCCTTCAGAAGCCCGTAAAAATTCGTCAGGTCACGACGAAGCCAATCCTCGACGCATTGTGACCGGCAGGCTCCCAGTAGCTATTCCGATCAGGTTTTCCTGAATTATTCGACCCGGATCAAAAATTTCACCACTTTTGGCGATTTCGGCGATTTCCCCTAGTATAATGCCTTCAGAAGCCCGTAAAAATTCGTCAGGTCACGACGAAGCCAATCCTCGACGCATTGTGACCGGCAGGCTCCCAGTAGCTATTCCGATCAGGTTTTCCTGAATTATTCGACCCGGATCCAAAATTTCACCACTTTTGCCGATTTCTCAATTTCGGCGATTTCCCCCAGTATAATGCCTTCAGAAGCCCGTAAAAATTCGTCAGGTCACGACGAAGCCAATCCTCGACGCATTGTGACCGGCAGGCTCCCAGTAGCTATTCCGATCAGGTTTTCCTGAATTATTCGACCCGGATCCAAAATTTCACCACTTTTGGCGATTTCTCGATTTCGGCGATTTCCCCTAGTATAATGCCTTCAGAAGCCCGTAAAAATTCGTCAGGTCACGACGAAGCCAATCCTCGACGCATTGTGACCGGCAGGCTCCCAGTAGGTATTCCGATCAGGTTTTCCTGAATTATTCGAACCGGATCCAAAATTTCACCACTTTTGGCGATTTCTCGATTTCGGCGATTTCCCCCAGTATAATGCCTTCAGAAGCCCGTAAAAATTCGTCAGGTCACGACGAAGCCAATCCTCGACGCATTGTGACCGGCAGGCTCCCAGTAGCTATTCCGATCAGGTTTTCCTGAATTATTCGACCCGGATCCAAAATTTCACCACTTTTGGCGATTTCTCGATTTTGGCGATTTCCCCCAGTATAATGCCTTCAGAAGCCCGTAAAAATTCGTCAGGTCACGACGAAGCCAATCCTCGACGCATTGTGACCGGCAGGCTCTCAGTAGCTATTCCGATCAGGTTTTCCTGAATTATTCGACCCGGATCCAAAATTTCACCACTTTTGGCGATTTCTCGATTTTGGCGATTTCCCCCAGTATAATGCCTTCAGAAGCCCGTAAAAATTCGTCAGGTCACGACGAAGCCAATCCTCGACGCATTGTGACCGGCAGGCTCCCAGTAGCTATTCCGATCAGGTTTTCCTGAATTATTCGACCCGGATCAAAAATTTCACCACTTTTGGCGATTTCACGATTTCGGCGATTTCCCCTAGTATAATGCCTTCAGAAGCCCGTAAAAATTCGTCAGGTCACGACGAAGCCAATCCTCGACGCATTGTGACCGGCAGGCTCCCAGTAGCTATTCCGATCAGGTTTTCCTGAATTATTCGACCCGGATCCAAAATTTCACCACTTTTGGCGATTTCTCGATTTCGGCGATTTCCCCTAGTATAATGCCTTCAGAAGCCCGTAAAAATTCGTCAGGTCACGACGAAGCCAATCCTCGACGCATTGTGACCGGCAGGCTCCCAGTAGCTATTCCGATCAGGTTTTCCTGAATTATTCGACCCGGATCCAAAATTTCACCACTTTTGCCGATTTCTCGATTTCGGCGATTTCCCCCAGTATAATGCCTTCAGAAGCCCGTAAAAATTCGTCAGGTCACGACGAAGCCAATCCTCGATGCATTGTGACCGGCAGGCTCCCAGTAGCTATTCCGATCAGGTTTTCCTGAATTATTCGACCCGGATCAAAAATTTCACCACTTTTGCCGATTTCTCGATTTCGGCGATTTCCCCCAGTATAATGCCTTCAGAAGCCCGTAAAAATTCGTCAGGTCACGACGAAGCCAATCCTCGACGCAATGTGACCGGCAGGCTCCCAGTAGATATTCCGATCAGGTTTTCCTGAATTATTCGACCCGGATCCAAAATTTCACCACTTTTGGCTATTTCTCGATTTCGGCGATTTCCCCTAGTATAATGCCTTCAGAAGCCCGTAAAAATTCGTCAGGTCACGACGAAGCCAATCCTCGACGTATTGTGACCGGCAGGCTCCCAGTAGCTATTCCGATCAGGTTTTCCTGAATTATTCGACCCGGATCCAAAATTTCACCACTTTTGGCGATTTCTCGATTTCGGCGATTTCCCCTAGTATAATGACTTCAGAAGCCCGTAAAAATTCGTCAGGTCACGACGAAGCCAATCCTCGACGCATTGTGACCGGCAGGCTCCCAGTAGCTATTCCGATCAAGTTTTCCTGAATTATTCGAACCGGATCCAAAATTTCACCACTTTTGGCGATTTCTCGATTTCGGCGATTTCCCCCAGTATAATGCCTTCAGAAGCCCGTAAAAATTCGTCAGGTCACGACGAAGCCAATCCTCGACGCATTGTGACCGGCAGGCTCCCAGTAGCTATTCCGATCAGGTTTTCCTGAATTATTCGACCCGGATCAAAAATTTCACCACTTTTGGCGATTTCGGCGATTTCCCCTAGTATAATGCCTTCAGAAGCCCGTAAAAATTCGTCAGGTCACGACGAAGCCAATCCTCGACGCATTGTGACCGGCAGGCTCCCAGTAGCTATTCCGATCAGGTTTTCCTGAATTATTCGACCCGGATCCAAAATTTCACCACTTTTGCCGATTTCTCGATTTCGGCGATTTCCCCCAGTATAATGCCTTCAGAAGCCCGTAAAAATTCGTCAGGTCACGACGAAGCCAATCCTCGACGCATTGTGACCGGCAGGCTCCCAGTAGCTATTCCGATCAGGTTTTCCTGAATTATTCGACCCGGATCCAAAATTTCACCACTTTTGGCGATTTCTCGATTTCGGCGATTTCCCCTAGTATAATGCCTTCAGAAGCCCGTAAAAATTCGTCAGGTCACGACGAAGCCAATCCTCGACGCATTGTGACCGGAAGGCTCCCAGTAGCTATTCCGATCAGGTTTTCCTGAATTATTCGACCCGGATCCAAAATTTCACCACTTTTGGCGATTTCTCGATTTTGGCGATTTCCCCCAGTATAATGCCTTCAGAAGCCCGTAAAAATTCGTCAGGTCACGACGAAGCCAATCCTCGACGCATTGTGACCGGCAGGCTCCCAGTAGCTATTCCGATCAGGTTTTCCTGAATTATTCGACCCGGATCCAAAATTTCACCACTTTTGGCGATTTCTCGATTTTGGCGATTTCCCCCAGTATAATGCCTTCAGAAGCCCGTAAAAATTCGTCAGGTCACGACGAAGCCAATCCTCGACGCATTGTGACCGGCAGGCTCCCAGTAGCTATTCCGATCAGGTTTTCCTGAATTATTCGACCCGGATCCAAAATTTCACCACTTTTGGCGATTTCTCGATTTCGGCGATTTCCCCTAGTATAATGCCTTCAGAAGCCCGTAAAAATTCGTCAGGTCACGACGAAGCCAATCCTCGATGCATTGTGACCGGCAGGCTCCCAGTAGCTATTCCGATCAGGTTTTCCTGAATTATTCGACCCGGATCCAAAATTTCACCACTTTTGGCGATTTCTCGATTTCGGCGATTTCCCCTAGTATAATGCCTTCAGAAGCCCGTAAAAATTCGTCAGGTCACGACGAAGCCAATCCTCGACGCATTGTGACCGGCAGGCTCCCAGTAGCTATTCCGATCAGGTTTTCCTGAATTATTCGACTCGGATCCAAAATTTCACCACTTTTGCCGATTTCTCGATTTCGGCGATTTCCCCCAGTATAATGCCTTCAGAAGCCCGTAAAAATTTGTCAGGTCACGACGAAACCAATCCTCGACGCATTGTGACCGGCAGGCTCCCAGTAGCTATTCCGATCAGGTTTTCCTGAATTATTCGACCCGGATCAAAAATTTCACCACTTTTGCCGATTTCTCGATTTCGGCGATTTCCCCCAGTATAATGCCTTCAGAAGCCCGTAAAAATTCGTCAGGTCACGACGAAGCCAATCCTCGACGCATTGTGACCGGCAGGCTCCCAGTAGATATTCCGATCAGGTTTTCCTGAATTATTCGACCCGGATCCAAAATTTCACCACTTTTGGCGATTTCTCGATTTCGGCGATTTTCCCTAGTATAATGCCTTCAGAAGCCCGTAAAAATTCGTCAGGTCACGACGAAGCCAATTCTCGACGCATTGTGACCGGCAGGCTCCCAGTAGCTATTCCGATCAGGTTTTCCTGAATTATTCGACCCGGATCCAAAATTTCACCACTTTTGCCGATTTCTCGATTTCGGCGATTTCCCCCAGTATAATGCCTTCAGAAGCCCGTAAAAATTCGTCAGGTCACGACGAAGCCAATCCTCAACGCATTGTGACCGGCAGGCTCCCAGTAGCTATTCCGATCAGGTTTTCCTGAATTATTCGACCCGGATCCAAAATTTCACCACTTTTGCCGATTTCTCGATTTCGGCGATTTCCCCCAGTATAATGCCTTCAGAAGCCCGTAAAAATTCGTCAGGTCACGACGAAGCCAATCCTCGACGCATTGTGACCGGCAGGCTCCCAGTAGCTATTCCGATCAGGTTTTCCTGAATTATTCGACCCGGATCAAAAATTTCACCACTTTTGGCGATTTCGGCGATTTCCCCTAGTATAATGCCTTCAGAAGCCCGTAAAAATTCGTCAGGTCACGACGAAGCCAATCCTCGACGCATTGTGACCGGCAGGCTCCCAGTAGCTATTCCGATCAGGTTTTCCTGAATTATTCGACCCGGATCCAAAATTTCACCACTTTTGCCGATTTCTCGATTTCGGCGATTTCCCCCAGTATAATGCCTTCAGAAGCCCGTAAAAATTCGTCAGGTCACGACGAAGCCAATCCTCAACGCATTGTGACCGGCAGGCTCCCAGTAGCTATTCCGATCAGGTTTTCCTGAATTATTCGACCCGGATCCAAAATTTCACCACTTTTGCCGATTTCTCGATTTCGGCGATTTCCCCCAGTATAATGCCTTCAGAAGCCCGTAAAAATTCGTCAGGTCACGACGAAGCCAATCCTCGACGCATTGTGACCGGCAGGCTCCCAGTAGCTATTCCGATCAGGTTTTCCTGAATTATTCGACCCGGATCAAAAATTTCACCACTTTTGGCGATTTCGGCGATTTCCCCTAGTATAATGCCTTCAGAAGCCCGTAAAAATTCGTCAGGTCACGACGAAGCCAATCCTCGACGCATTGTGACCGGCAGGCTCCCAGTAGCTATTCCGATCAGGTTTTCCTGAATTATTCGACCCGGATCCAAAATTTCACCACTTTTGCCGATTTCTCGATTTCGGCGATTTCCCCCAGTATAATGCCTTCAGAAGCCCGTAAAAATTCGTCAGGTCACGACGAAGCCAATCCTCGACGCATTGTGACCGGCAGGCTCCCAGTAGCTATTCCGATCAGGTTTTCCTGAATTATTCGACCCGGATCAAAAATTTCACCACTTTTGCCGATTTCTCGATTTCGGCGATTTCCCCCAGTATAATGCCTTCAGAAGCCCGTAAAAATTCGTCAGGTCACGACGAAGCCAATCCTCAACGCATTGTGACCGGCAGGCTCCCAGTAGCTATTCCGATCAGGTTTTCCTGAATTATTCGACCCGGATCCAAAATTTCACCACTTTTGCCGATTTCTCGATTTCGGCGATTTCCCCCAGTATAATGCCTTCAGAAGCCCGTAAAAATTCGTCAGGTCACGACGAAGCCAATCCTCGACGCATTGTGACCGGCAGGCTCCCAGTAGCTATTCCGATCAGGTTTTCCTGAATTATTCGACCCGGATCAAAAATTTCACCACTTTTGGCGATTTCGGCGATTTCCCCTAGTATAATGCCTTCAGAAGCCCGTAAAAATTCGTCAGGTCACGACGAAGCCAATCCTCGACGCATTGTGACCGGCAGGCTCCCAGTAGCTATTCCGATCAGGTTTTCCTGAATTATTCGACCCGGATCCAAAATTTCACCACTTTTGCCGATTTCTCAATTTCGGCGATTTCCCCCAGTATAATGCCTTCAGAAGCCCGTAAAAATTCGTCAGGTCACGACGAAGCCAATCCTCGACGCATTGTGACCGGCAGGCTCCCAGTAGCTATTCTGATCAGGTTTTCCTGAATTATTCGACCCGGATCCAAAATTTCACCACTTTTGGCGATTTCTCGATTTCGGCGATTTCCCCTAGTATAATGCCTTCAGAAGCCCGTAAAAATTCGTCAGGTCACGACGAAGCCAATCCTCGACGCATTGTGACCGGCAGGCTCCCAGTAGGTATTCCGATCAGGTTTTCCTGAATTATTCGAACCGGATCCAAAATTTCACCACTTTTGGCGATTTCTCGATTTCGGCGATTTCCCCCAGTATAATGCCTTCAGAAGCCCGTAAAAATTCGTCAGGTCACGACGAAGCCAATCCTCGACGCATTGTGACCGGCAGGCTCCCAGTAGCTATTCCGATCAGGTTTTCCTGAATTATTCGACCCGGATCCAAAATTTCACCACTTTTGGCGATTTCTCGATTTCGGCGATTTCCCCCAGTATAATGCCTTCAGAAGCCCGTAAAAATTCGTCAGGTCACGACGAAGCCAATCCTCGACGCATTGTGACCGGCAGGCTCTCAGTAGCTATTCCGATCAGGTTTTCCTGAATTATTCGACCCGGATCCAAAATTTCACCACTTTTGGCGATTTCTCGATTTTGGCGATTTCCCCCAGTATAATGCCTTCAGAAGCCCGTAAAAATTCGTCAGGTCACGACGAAGCCAATCCTCGACGCATTGTGACCGGCAGGCTCCCAGTAGCTATTCCGATCAGGTTTTCCTGAATTATTCGACCCGGATCAAAAATTTCACCACTTTTGGCGATTTCACGATTTCGGCGATTTCCCCTAGTATAATGCCTTCAGAAGCCCGTAAAAATTCGTCAGGTCACGACGAAGCCAATCCTCGACGCATTGTGACCGGCAGGCTCCCAGTAGCTATTCCGATCAGGTTTTCCTGAATTATTCGACCCGGATCCAAAATTTCACCACTTTTGCCGATTTCTCGATTTCGGCGATTTCCCCTAGTATAATGCCTTCAGAAGCCCGTAAAAATTCGTCAGGTCACGACGAAGCCAATCCTCGACGCATTGTGACCGGCAGGCTCCCAGTAGCTATTCCGATCAGGTTTTCCTGAATTATTCGACCCGGATCCAAAATTTCACCACTTTTGCCGATTTCTCGATTTCGGCGATTTCCCCCAGTATAATGCCTTCAGAAGCCCGTAAAAATTCGTCAGGTCACGACGAAGCCAATCCTCGACGCATTGTGACCGGCAGGCTCCCAGTAGCTATTCCGATCAGGTTTTCCTGAATTATTCGACCCGGATCAAAAATTTCACCACTTTTGGCGATTTCGGCGATTTCCCCTAGTATAATGCCTTCAGAAGCCCGTAAAAATTCGTCAGGTCACGACGAAGCCAATCCTCGACGCATTGTGACCGGCAGGCTCCCAGTAGCTATTCCGATCAGGTTTTCCTGAATTATTCGACCCGGATCCAAAATTTCACCACTTTTGCCGATTTCTCGATTTCGGCGATTTCCCCCAGTATAATGCCTTCAGAAGCCCGTAAAAATTCGTCAGGTCACGACGAAGCCAATCCTCGACGCATTGTGACCGGCAGGCTCCCAGTAGCTATTCCGATCAGGTTTTCCTGAATTATTCGA
>CANTUQ010000473.1:0-32334 GCA_947683425.1 Excoecaria cochinchinensis
ACTCGATTGGAATAGCTACTGGAAGCTTGCCGGTCACAACGCATCGAGAATTGGCTTCGTCGGAGCCCGACGAATTTTTACGGATTTCCCTAGGGGTACCACTAGGGAAAATCGAGAAATCGTAAAAAGTGGTGAAATTTCTGATCCGGGTCCGATAATTCGGGAAAACTCGATTGGAATAGCTACTGGAAGCTTGCCGGTCACAACGCATCGAGAATTGGCTTCGTCGGAGCCCGACGAATTTTTACGGATTTCCCTAGGGGTACCACTAGGGAAAATCGAGAAATCGTAAAAATTGGTGAAATTTCTGATCCGGGTCCGATAATTCGGGAAAACTCGATTGGTATAGCTACTGGAAGCTTGCCGGTCACAACGCATCGAGAATTGGCTTCGTCGGAGCCCGACGAATTTTTACGGATTTCCCTAGGGGTACCATTAGGGAAAATCGAGAAATCGTAAAAAGTGGTGAAATTTCTGATCCGGGTCCGATAATTCGGGAAAACCCGATTGGAATAGCTACTGGAAGCTTGCCGGTCACAACGCATCGAGAATTGGCTTCGTCGGAGCCCGACGAATTTTTACGGATTTCCCTAGGGGTACCACTAGGGAAAATCGAGAAATCGTAAAAAGTGGTGAAATTTCTGATCCGGGTCCGATAATTCGGGAAAACCCGATTGGAATAGCTACTGGAAGCTTGCCGGTCACAACGCATCGAGAATTGGCTTCGTCGGAGCCCGACGAATTTTTACGGATTTCCCTAGGGGTGCCACTAGGGAAAATCGAGAAATCGTAAAAAGTGGTGAAATTTCTGATCCGGGTCCGATAATTCGGGGAAAACTCGATTGGAATAGCTACTGGAAGCTTGCCGGTCACAACGCATCGAGAATTGGCTTCGTCGGAGCCCGACGAATTTTTACGGATTTCCCTAGGGGTGCCACTAGGGAAAATCGAGAAATCGTAAAAAGTGGTGAAATTTCTGATCCGGGTCCGATAATTCGGGAAAACTCGATTGGAATAGCTACTGGAAGCTTGCCGGTCACAACGCATCGAGAATTGGCTTCGTCGGAGCCCGACGAATTTTTACGGATTTCCCTAGGGGTACCACTAGGGAAAATCGAGAAATCGTAAAAAGTGGTGAAATTTCTGATCCGGGTCCGATAATTCGGGAAAACTCGATTGGAATAGCTACTGGAAGCTTGCCGGTCACAACGCATCGAGAATTGGCTTCGTCGGAGCCCGACGAATTTTTACGGATTTCCCTAGGGGTACCACTAGGGAAAATCGAGAAATCGTAAAAAGTGGTGAAATTTCTGATCCGGGTCCGATAATTCGGGAAAACTCGATTGGAATAGCTACTGGAAGCTTGCCGGTCACAACGCATCGAGAATTGGCTTCGTCGGAGCCCGACGAATTTTTACGGATTTCCCTAGGGGTACCACTAGGGAAAATCGAGAAATCGTAAAAAGTGGTGAAATTTCTGATCCGGGTCCGATAATTCGGGAAAACTCGATTGGAATAGCTACTGGAAGCTTGCCGGTCACAACGCATCGAGAATTGGCTTCGTCGGAGCCCGACGAATTTTTACGGATTTCCCTAGGGGTACCACTAGGGAAAATCGAGAAATCGTAAAAAGTGGTGAAATTTCTGATCCGGGTCCGATAATTCGGGAAAACCCGATTGGAATAGGTACTGGAAGCTTGCCGGTCACAACGCATCGAGAATTGGCTTCGTCGGAGCCCGACGAATTTTTACGGATTTCCCTAGGGTACCACTAGGGAAAATCGAGAAATCGTAAAAAGTGGTGAAATTTCTGATCCGGGTCCGATAATTCGGGAAAACCCGATTGGAATAGCTACTGGAAGCTTGCCGGTCACAACGCATCGAGAATTGGCTTCGTCGGAGCCCGACGAATTTTTACGGATTTCCCTAGGGGTACCACTAGGGAAAATCGAGAAATCGTAAAAAGTGGTGAAATTTCTGATCCGGGTCCGATAATTCGGGAAAACCCGATTGGAATAGCTTGCCGGTCACAACGCATCGAGAATTGGCTTCGTCGGAGCCCGACGAATTTTTACGGATTCCCTAGGGGTACCTCTAGGGAAAATCGAGAAATCGTAAAAAGTGGTGAAATTTCTGATCCGGGTCCGATAATTCGGGAAAACCCGATATGAATAGCTACTGGAAGCTTGCCGGTCACAACGCATCGAGAATTGGCTTCGTCGGAGCCCGACGAATTTTTACGGATTTCCCTAGGGGTACCACTAGGGAAAATCGAGAAATCGTAAAAAGTGGTGAAATTTCTGATCCGGGTCCGATAATTCGGGAAAACCCGATTGGAATAGCTACTGGAAGCTTGCCGGTCACAACGCATCGAGAATTGGCTTCGTCGGAGCCCGACGAATTTTTACGGATTTCCCTAGGGGTACCACTAGGGAAAATCGAGAAATCGTAAAAAGTGGTGAAATTTCTGATCCGGGTCCGATAATTCGGGAAAACCCGATTGGAATAGCTACTGGAAGCTTGCCGGTCACAACGCATCGAGAATTGGCTTCGTCGTAGGCCGACGAATTTTTACGGATTTCCCTAGGGGTACCACTAGGGAAAATCGAGAAATCGTAAAAAGTGGTGAAATTTCTGATCCGGGTCCGATAATTCGGGAAAACCCGATTGGAATAGCTACTGGAAGCTTGCCGGTCACAACGCATCGAGAATTGGCTTCGTCGGAGCCCGACGAATTTTTACGGATTTCCCTAGGGGTACCACTAGGGAAAATCGAGAAATCGTAAAAAGTGGTGAAATTTCTGATCCGGGTCCGATAATTCGGGAAAACCCGATTGGAATAGCTACTGGAAGCTTGCCGGTCACAACGCATCGAGAATTGGCTTCGTCGGAGCCCGACGAATTTTTACGGATTTCCCTAGGGGTACCACTAGGGAAAATCGAGAAATCGTAAAAAGTGGTGAAATTTCTGATCCGGGTCCGATAATTCGGGAAAACCCGATTGGAATAGCTACTGGAAGCTTGCCGGTCACAACGCATCGAGAATTGGCTTCGTCGGAGCCCGACGAATTTTTACGGATTTCCCTAGGGGTACCACTAGGGAAAATCGAGAAATCGTAAAAAGTGGTGAAATTTCTGATCCGGGTCCGATAATTCGGGAAAACCCGATTGGAATAGCTACTGGAAGCTTGCCGGTCACAACGCATCGAGAATTGGCTTCGTCGGAGCCCGACGAATTTTTACGGATTTCCCTAGGGGTACCACTAGGGAAAATCGAGAAATCGTAAAAAGTGGTGAAATTTCTGATCCGGGTCCGATAATTCGGGAAAACCCGATTGGAATAGCTACTGGAAGCTTGCCGGTCACAACGCATCGAGAATTGGCTTCGTCGGAGCCCGACGAATTTTTACGGATTTCCCTAGGGGTACCACTAGGGAAAATCGAGAAATCGTAAAAAGTGGTGAAATTTCTGATCCGGGTCCGATAATTCGGGAAAACCCGATTGGAATAGCTACTGGAAGCTTGCCGGTCACAACGCATCGAGAATTGGCTTCGTCGGAGCCCGACGAATTTTTACGGATTTCCTAGGGGTGCCAATAGGGAAAATCGAGAAATCGTAAAAAGTGGTGAAATTTCTGATCCGGGTCCGATAATTCGGGAAAACTCGATTGGAATAGCTACTGGAAGCTTGCCGGTCACAACGCATCGAGAATTGGCTTCGTCGGAGCCCGACGAATTTTTACGGATTTCCCTAGGGGTACCACTAGGGAAAATCGAGAAATCGTAAAAAGTGGTGAAATTTCTGATCCGGGTCCGATAATTCGGGAAAACTCGATTGGAATAGCTACTGGAAGCTTGCCGGTCACAACGCATCGAGAATTGGCTTCGTCGGAGCCCGACGAATTTTTACGGATTTCCCTAGGGGTACCACTAGGGAAAATCGAGAAATCGTAAAAAGTGGTGAAATTTCTGATCCGGGTCCGATAATTCGGGAAAACTCGATTGGAATAGCTACTGGAAGCTTGCCGGTCACAACGCATCGAGAATTGGCTTCGTCGGAGCCCGACGAATTTTTACGGATTTCCCTAGGGGTACCACTAGGGAAAATCGAGAAATCGTAAAAAGTGGTGAAATTTCTGATCCGGGTCCGATAATTCGGGAAAACTCGATTAGAATAGCTACTGGAAGCTTGCCGGTCACAACGCATCGAGAATTGGCTTCGTCGGAGCCCGACGAATTTTTACGGATTTCCCTAGGGGTACCACTAGGGAAAATCGAGAAATCGTAAAAAGTGGTGAAATTTCTGATCCGGGTCCGATAATTCGGGAAAACTCGATTGGAATAGCTACTGGAAGCTTGCCGGTCAAACGCATCGAGAATTGGCTTCGTCGGAGCCCGACGAATTTTTACGGATTTCCCTAGGGGTACCACTAGGGAAAATCGAGAAATCGTAAAAAGTGGTGAAATTTCTGATCCGGGTCCGATAATTCGGGAAAACCGATTGGAATAGCTACTGGAAGCTTGCCGGTCACAACGCATCGAGAATTGGCTTCGTCGGAGCCCGACGAATTTTTACGGATTTCCCTAGGGGTACCACTAGGGAAAATCGAGAAATCGTAAAAAGTGGTGAAATTTCTGATCCGGGTCCGATAATTCGGGAAAACCCGATTGGAATAGCTACTGGAAGCTTGCCGGTCACAACGCATCGAGAATTGGCTTCGTCGGAGCCCGACGAATTTTTACGGATTTCCCTAGGGGTACCACTAGGGAAAATCGAGAAATCGTAAAAAGTGGTGAAATTTCTGATCCGGGTCCGATAATTCGGGAAAACCCGATTGGAATAGCTTGCCGGTCACAACGCATCGAGAATTGGCTTCGTCGGAGCCCGACGAATTTTTACGGATTTCCCTAGGGGTACCACTAGGGAAAATCGAGAAATCGTAAAAAGTGGTGAAATTTCTGATCCGGGTCCGATAATTCGGAAAACCCGATTGGAATAGCTACTGGAAGCTTGCCGGTCACAACGCATCGAGAATTGGCTTCGTCGGAGCCCGACGAATTTTTACGGATTTCCCTAGGGTACCACTAGGGAAAATCGAGAAATCGTAAAAAGTGGTGAAATTTCTGATCCGGGTCCGATAATTCGGGAAAACCCGATTGGAATAGCTACTGGAAGCTTGCGGTCACAACGCATCGAGAATTGGCTTCGTCGGAGCCCGACGAATTTTTACGGATTTCCCTAGGGGTACCACTAGGGAAAATCGAGAAATCGTAAAAAGTGGTGAAATTTCTGATCCGGGTCCGATAATTCGGGAAAACCCGATTGGAATAGCTACTGGAAGCTTGCCGGTCACAACGCATCGAGAATTGGCTTCGTCGGAGCCCGACGAATTTTTACGGATTTCCCTAGGGGTACCACTAGGGAAAATCGAGAAATCGTAAAAAGTGGTGAAATTTCTGATCCGGGTCCGATAATTCGGGAAAACCCGATTGGAATAGCTACTGGAAGCTTGCCGGTCACAACGCATCGAGAATTGGCTTCGTCGGAGCCCGACGAATTTTTACGGATTTCCCTAGGGGTACCACTAGGGAAAATCGAGAAATCGTAAAAAGTGGTGAAATTTCTGATCCGGGTCCGATAATTCGGGAAAACTCGATTGGAATAGCTACTGGAAGCTTGCCGGTCACAACGCATCGAGAATTGGCTTCGTCGGAGCCCGACGAATTTTTACGGATTTCCCTAGGGGTACCACTAGGGAAAATCGAGAAATCGTAAAAAGTGGTGAAATTTCTGATCCGGGTCCGATAATTCGGGAAAACTCGATTGGAATAGCTACTGGAAGCTTGCCGGTCACAACGCATCGAGAATTGGCTTCGTCGGAGCCCGACGAATTTTTACGGATTTCCCTAGGGGTACCACTAGGGAAAATCGAGAAATCGTAAAAAGTGGTGAAATTTCTGATCCGGGTCCGATAATTCGGGAAAACTCGATTGGAATAGCTACTGGAAGCTTGCCGGTCACAACGCATCGAGAATTGGCTTCGTCGGAGCCCGACGAATTTTTACGGATTTCCCTAGGGGTACCACTAGGGAAAATCGAGAAATCGTAAAAAGTGGTGAAATTTCTGATCCGGGTCCGATAATTCGGGAAAACTCGATTGGAATAGCTACTGGAAGCTTGCCGGTCACAACGCATCGAGAATTGGCTTCGTCGGAGCCCGACGAATTTTTACGGATTTCCCTAGGGGTACCACTAGGGAAAATCGAGAAATCGTAAAAAGTGGTGAAATTTCTGATCCGGGTCCGATAATTCGGGAAAACTCGATTGGAATAGCTACTGGAAGCTTGCCGGTCACAACGCATCGAGAATTGGCTTCGTCGGAGCCCGACGAATTTTTACGGATTTCCCTAGGGGTACCACTAGGGAAAATCGAGAAATCGTAAAAAGTGGTGAAATTTCTGATCCGGGTCCGATAATTCGGGAAAACCGATTGGAATAGCTACTGGAAGCTTGCCGGTCACAACGCATCGAGAATTGGCTTCGTCGGAGCCCGACGAATTTTTACGGATTTCCCTAGGGGTACCACTAGGGAAAATCGAGAAATCGTAAAAAGTGGTGAAATTTCTGATCCGGGTCCGATAATTCGGGAAAACCCGATTGGAATAGCTACTGGAAGCTTGCCGGTCACAACGCATCGAGAATTGGCTTCGTCGGAGCCCGACGAATTTTTACGGATTTCCCTAGGGGTACCACTAGGGAAAATCGAGAAATCGTAAAAAGTGGTGAAATTTCTGATCCGGGTCCGATAATTCGGGAAAACCGATTGGAATAGAGCTTGCCGGTCACAACGCATCGAGAATTGGCTTCGTCGGAGCCCGACGAATTTTTACGGATTTCCCTAGGGGTACCACTAGGGAAAATCGAGAAATCGTAAAAAGTGGTGAAATTTCTGATCCGGGTCCGATAATTCGGGAAAACCCGATTGGAATAGCTACTGGAAGCTTGCCGGTCACAACGCATCGAGAATTGGCTTCGTCGGAGCCCGACGAATTTTTACGGATTTCCCTAGGGGTACCACTAGGGAAAATCGAGAAATCGTAAAAAGTGGTGAAATTTCTGATCCGGGTCCGATAATTCGGGAAAACCCGATTGGAATAGCTACTGGAAGCTTGCCGGTCACAACGCATCGAGAATTGGCTTCGTCGGAGCCCGACGAATTTTTACGGATTTCCCTAGGGGTACCACTAGGGAAAATCGAGAAATCGTAAAAAGTGGTGAAATTTCTGATCCGGGTCCGATAATTCGGGAAAACCCGATTGGAATAGCTACTGGAAGCTTGCCGGTCACAACGCATCGAGAATTGGCTTCGTCGGAGCCCGACGAATTTTTACGGATTTCCCTAGGGGTACCACTAGGGAAAATCGAGAAATCGTAAAAAGTGGTGAAATTTCTGATCCGGGTCCGATAATTCGGGAAAACCCGATTGGAATAGCTACTGGAAGCTTGCCGGTCACAACGCATCGAGAATTGGCTTCGTCGGAGCCCGACGAATTTTTACGGATTTCCCTAGGGGTACCACTAGGGAAAATCGAGAAATCGTAAAAAGTGGTGAAATTTCTGATCCGGGTCCGATAATTCGGGAAAACACGATTGGAATAGCTACTGGAAGCTTGCCGGTCACAACGCATCGAGAATTGGCTTCGTCGGAGCCCGACGAATTTTTACGGATTTCCCTAGGGGTACCACTAGGGAAAATCGAGAAATCGTAAAAAGTGGTGAAATTTCTGATCCGGGGTCCGATAATTCGGGAAAACCCGATTGGAATAGCTACTGGAAGCTTGCCGGTCACAACACATCGAGAATTGGCTTCGTCGGAGCCCGACGAATTTTTACGGATTTCCCTAGGGGTACCAAGAATCGAGAAATCGTAAAAAGTGGTGAAATTTCTGATCGGGGTCCGATAATTCGGGAAAACCCGATTGGAATAGCTACTGGAAGCTTGCCGGTCACAATGCATCGAGAATTGGCTTCGTCGGAGCCCGACGAATTTTTACGGATTTCCCTAGGGGTACCACTAGGGAAAATCGAGAAATCGTAAAAAGTGGTGAAATTTCTGATCCGGGTCCGATAATTCGGGAAAACCCGATTGGAATAGCTACTGGAAGCTTGCCGGTCACAACTGCATCGAGAATTGGCTTCGTCGGAGCCCGACGAATTTTTACGGATTTCCCTAGGGGGTACCACTAGGGAAAATCGAGAAATCGTAAAAAGTGGTGAAATTTCTGATCCGGGTCCGATAATTCGGGAAAACCCGATTGGAATAGCTACTGGAAGCTTGCCGGTCACAACGCATCGAGAATTGGCTTCGTCGGAGCCCGACGAATTTTTACGGATTTCCCTAGGGGTACCACTAGGGAAAATCGAGAAATCGTAAAAAGTGGTGAAATTTCTGATCCGGGTCCGATAATTCGGGAAAACTCGATTGGAATAGCTACTGGAAGCTTGCCGGTCACAACGCATCGAGAATTGGCTTCGTCGGAGCCCGACGAATTTTTACGGATTTCCCTAGGGGTACCACTAGGGAAAATCGAGAAATCGTAAAAAGTGGTGAAATTTCTGATCCGGGTCCGATAATTCGGGAAAACTCGATTGGAATAGCTACTGGAAGCTTGCCCGGTCACAACGCATCGAGAATTGGCTTCGTCGGAGCCCGACGAATTTTTACGGATTTCCCTAGGGGTACCACTAGGGAAAATCGAGAAATCGTAAAAAGTGGTGAAATTTCTGATCCGGGTCCGATAATTCGGGAAAACTCGATTGGAATAGCTACTGGAAGCTTGCCGGTCACAACGCATCGAGAATTGGCTTCGTCGGAGCCCGACGAATTTTTACGGATTTCCCTAGGGGTACCACTAGGGAAAATCGAGAAATCGTAAAAAGTGGTGAAATTTCTGATCCGGGTCCGATAATTCGGGAAAACCCGATTGGAATAGCTACTGGAAGCTTGCCGGTCACAACGCATCGAGAATTGGCTTCGTCGGAGCCCGACGAATTTTTACGGATTTCCCTAGGGGTACCACTAGGGAAAATCGAGAAATCGTAAAAAGTGGTGAAATTTCTGATCCGGGTCCGATAATTCGGGAAAACCCGATTGGAATAGCTACTGGAAGCTTGCCGGTCACAACGCATCGAGAATTGGCTTCGTCGGAGCCCGACGAATTTTTACGGATTTCCCTAGGGGTGCCAATAGGGAAAATCGAGAAATCGTAAAAAGTGGTGAAATTTCTGATCCGGGTCCGATAATTCGGGAAAACTCGATTGGAATAGCTACTGGAAGCTTGCCGGTCACAACGCATCGAGAAATGGCTTCGTCGGAGCCCGACGAATTTTTACGGATTTCCCTAGGGGTACCACTAGGGAAAATCGAGAAATCGTAAAAAGTGGTGAAATTTCTGATCCGGGTCCTGATAATTCGGGAAAACTCGATTGGAATAGCTACTGGAAGCTTGCCGGTCACAACGCATCGAGAATTGGCTTCGTCGGAGCCCGACGAATTTTTACGGATTTCCCTAGGGGTACCACTAGGGAAAATCGAGAAATCGTAAAAAGTGGTGAAATTTCTGATCCGGGTCCGATAATTCGGGAAAACTCGATTGGAATAGCTACTGGAAGCTTGCCGGTCACAACGCATCGAGAATTGGCTTCGTCGGAGCCCGAGACGAATTTTTACGGATTTCCCTAGGGGTACCACTAGGGAAAATCGAGAAATCGTAAAAAGTGGTGAAATTTCTGATCCGGGTCCGATAATTCGGGAAAACTCGATTCGAATAGCTACTGGAAGCTTGCCGGTCACAACGCATCGATAATTGGCTTCGTCGGAGCCCGACGAATTTTTACGGATTTCCCTAGGGGGTACCACTAGGGAAAATCGAGAAATCGTAAAAAGTGGTGAAATTTCTGATCCGGGTCCGATAATTCGGGAAAACTCGATTGGAATAGCTACTGGAAGCTTGCCGGTCAAAACGCATCGAGAATTGGCTTCGTCGGAGCCCGACGAATTTTTACGGATTTCCCTAGGGGTACCACTAGGGAAAATCGAGAAATCGTAAAAAGTGGTGAAATTTCTGATCCGGGTCCGATAATTCGGGAAAACTCGATTGGAATAGCTACTGGAAGCTTGCCGGTCACAACGCATCGAGAATTGGCTTCGTCGGAGCCCGACGAATTTTTACGGATTTCCCTAGGGGTACCACTAGGGAAAATCGAGAAATCGTAAAAAGTGGTGAAATTTCTGATCCGGGTCCGATAATTCGGGAAAACCCGATTGGAATAGCTACTGGAAGCTTGCCGGTCACAACGCATCGAGAATTGGCTTCGTCGGAACCCGACGAATTTTTACGGATTTCCCTAGGGGTACCACTAGGGAAAATCGAGAAATCATAAAAAGTGGTGAAATTTCTGATCCGGGTCCGATAATTCGGGAAAACCCGATTGGAATAGCTTGCCGGTCACAACGCATCGAGAATTGGCTTCGTCGGAGCCCGACGAATTTTTACGGATTTCCCTAGGGGTACCACTAGGGAAAATCGAGAAATCGTAAAAAGTGGTGAAATTTCTGATCCGGGTCCGATAATTCGGGAAAACCCGATTGGAATAGCTACTGGAAGCTTGCCGGTCACAACGCATCGAGAATTGGCTTCGTCGGAGCCCGACGAATTTTTACGGATTTCCCTAGGGGTACCACTAGGGAAAATCGAGAAATCGTAAAAAGTGGTGAAATTTCTGATCCGGGTCCGATAATTCGGGAAAACCCGATTGGAATAGCTACTGGAAGCTTGCCGGTCACAACGCATCGAGAATTGGCTTCGTCGGAGCCCGACGAATTTTTACGGATTTCCCTAGGGGTACCACTAGGGAAAATCGAGAAATCGTAAAAAGTGGTGAAATTTCTGATCCGGGTCCGATAATTCGGGAAAACCCGATTGGAATAGCTACTGGAAGCTTGCCGGTCACAACGCATCGAGAATTGGCTTCGTCGTAGCCCGACGAATTTTTACGGATTTCCCTAGGGGTACCACTAGGGAAAATCGAGAAATCGTAAAAAGTGGTGAAATTTCTGATCCGGGTCCGATAATTCGGGAAAACCCGATTGGAATAGCTACTGGAAGCTTGCCGGTCACAACGCATCGAGAATTGGCTTCGTCGGAGCCCGACGAATTTTTACGGATTTCCCTAGGGGTACCACTAGGGAAAATCGAGAAATCGTAAAAAGTGGTGAAATTTCTGATCCGGGTCCGATAATTCGGGAAAACACGATTGGAATAGCTACTGGAAGCTTGCCGGTCACAACGCATCGAGAATTGGCTTCGTCGGAGCCCGACGAATTTTTACGGATTTCCCTAGGGGTACCACTAGGGAAAATCGAGAAATCGTAAAAAGTGGTGAAATTTCTGATCCGGGTCCGATAATTCGGGAAAACCCGATTGGAATAGCTACTGGAAGCTTGCCGGTCACAACACATCGAGAATTGGCTTCGTCGGAGCCCGACGAATTTTTACGGATTTCCCTAGGGGTACCACTAGGGAAAATCGAGAAATCGTAAAAAGTGGTGAAATTTCTGATCCGGGTCCGATAATTCGGGAAAACCCGATTGGAATAGCTACTGGAAGCTTGCCGGTCACAACGCATCGAGAATTGGCTTCGTCGGAGCCCGACGAATTTTTACGGATTTCCCTAGGGGTACCACTAGGGAAAATCGAGAAATCGTAAAAAGTGGTGAAATTTCTGATCCGGGTCCGATAATTCGGGAAAACCCGATTGGAATAGCTACTGGAAGCTTGCCGGTCACAACGCATCGAGAATTGGCTTCGTCGGAGCCCGACGAATTTTTACGGATTTCCCTAGGGGTACCACTAGGGAAAATCGAGAAATCGTAAAAAGTGGTGAAATTTCTGATCCGGGTCCGATAATTCGGGAAAACCCGATTGGAATAGCTACTGGAAGCTTGCCGGTCACAACGCATCGAGAATTGGCTTCGTCGGAGCCCGACGAATTTTTACGGATTTCCCTAGGGGTACCACTAGGGAAAATCGAGAAATCGTAAAAAGTGGTGAAATTTCTGATCCGGGTCCGATAATTCGGGAAAACCCGATTGGAATAGCTACTGGAAGCTTGCCGGTCACAACGCATCGAGAATTGGCTTCGTCGGAGCCCGACGAATTTTTACGGATTTCCCTAGGGGTACCACTAGGGAAAATCGAGAAATCGTAAAAAGTGGTGAAATTTCTGATCCGGGTCCGATAATTCGGGAAAACCCGATTGGAAAAGCTTGCCGGTCACAACGCATCGAGAATTGGCTTCGTCGGAGCCCGACGAATTTTTACGGATTTCCCTAGGGGTACCACTAGGGAAAATCGAGAAATCGTAAAAAGTGGTGAAATTTCTGATCCGGGTCCGATAATTCGGGAAAAACCCGATTGGAATAGCTACTGGAAGCTTGCCGGTCACAACGCATCGAGAATTGGCTTCGTCGGAGCCCGACGAATTTTTACGGATTTCCCTAGGGGTACCACTAGGGAAAATCGAGAAATCGTAAAAAGTGGTGAAATTTCTGATCCGGGTCCGATAATTCGGGAAAACCCGATTGGAATAGCTACTGGAAGCTTGCCGGTCACAACGCATCGAGAATTGGCTTCGTCGGAGCCCGACGAATTTTTACGGATTTCCCTAGGGGTACCACTAGGGAAAATCGAGAAATCGTAAAAAGTGGTGAAATTTCTGATCCGGGTCCGATAATTCGGGAAAACCCGATTGGAATAGCTACTGGAAGCTTGCCGGTCACAACGCATCGAGAATTGGCTTCGTCGGAGCCCGACGAATTTTTACGGATTTCCCTAGGGGTACCACTAGGGAAAATCGAGAAATCGTAAAAAGTGGTGAAATTTCTGATCCGGGTCCGATAATTCGGGAAAACCCGATTGGAATAGCTACTGGAAGCTTGCCGGTCACAACGCATCGAGAATTGGCTTCGTCGGAGCCCGACGAATTTTTACGGATTTCCCTAGGGGTACCACTAGGGAAAATCGAGAAATCGTAAAAAGTGGTGAAAGTTCTGATCCGGGTCCGATAATTCGGGAAAACCCGATTGGAATAGCTACTGGAAGCTTGCCGGTCACAACGCATCGAGAATTGGCTTCGTCGGAGCCCGACGAATTTTTACGGATTTCCCTAGGGGTACCACTAGGGAAAATCGAGAAATCGTAAAAAGTGGTGAAAGTTCTGATCCGGGTCCGATAATTCGGGAAAACCGATTGGAATAGCTACTGGAAGCTTGCCGGTCACAACGCATCGAGAATTGGCTTCGTCGGAGCCCGACGAATTTTTACGGATTTCCCTAGGGGGTACCACTAGGGAAAATCGAGAAATCGTAAAAAGTGGTGAAATTTCTGATCCGGGTCCGATAATTCGGGAAAACCCGATTGGAATAGCTACTGGAAGCTTGCCGGTCACAACGCATCGAGAATTGGCTTCGTCGGAGCCCGACGAATTTTTACGGATTTCCCTAGGGGTACCACTAGGGAAAATCGAGAAATCGTAAAAAGTGGTGAAATTTCTGATCCGGGTCCGATAATTCGGGAAAACCCGATTGGAATAGCTACTGGAAGCTTGCCGGTCACAACGCATCGAGAATTGGCTTCGTCGGAGCCCGACGAATTTTTACGGATTTCCCTAGGGGTACCACTAGGGAAAATCGAGAAATCGTAAAAAGTGGTGAAATTTCTGATCCGGGTCCGATAATTCGGGAAAACCCGATTGGAATAGCTACTGGAAGCTTGCCGGTCACAACGCATCGAGAATTGGCTTCGTCGGAGCCCGACGAATTTTTACGGATTTCCCTAGGGGTACCACTAGGGAAAATCGAGAAATCGTAAAAAGTGGTGAAATTTCTGATCCGGGTCCGATAATTCGGGAAAACCCGATTGGAATAGCTACTGGAAGCTTGCCGGTCACAACGCATCGAGAATTGGCTTCGGTCGGAGCCCGACGAATTTTTACGGATTTCCCTAGGGGTACCACTAGGGAAAATCGAGAAATCGTAAAAGTGGTGAAATTTCTGATCCGGGTCCGATAATTCGGGAAAACCGATTGGAATAGCTACTGGAAGCTTGCCGGTCACAACGCATCGAGAATTGGCTTCGTCGGAGCCCGACGAATTTTTACGGATTTCCCTAGGGGTACCACTAGGGAAAATCGAGAAATCGTAAAAAGTGGTGAAATTTCTGATCCGGGTCCGATAATTCGGGGAAAACCCGATTGGAATAGCTACTGGAAGCTTGCCGGTCACAACGCATCGAGAATTGGCTTCGTCGGAGCCCGACGAATTTTTACGGATTTCCCTAGGGGTACCACTAGGGAAAATCGAGAAATCGTAAAAAGTGGTGAAATTTCTGATCCGGGTCCGATAATTCGGGAAAACCCGATTGGAATAGCTACTGGAAGCTTGCCGGTCACAACGCATCGAGAATTGGCTTCGTCGGAGCCCGACGAATTTTTACGGATTTCCCTAGGGGTACCACTAGGGAAAATCGAGAAATCGTAAAAAGTGGTGAAATTTCTGATCCGGGTCCGATAATTCGGGAAAACCCGATTGGAATAGCTACTGGAAGCTTGCCGGTCACAACGCATCGAGAATTGGCTTCGTCGGAGCCCGACGAATTTTTACGGATTTCCCTAGGGGTACCACTAGGGAAAATCGAGAAATCGTAAAAAGTGGTGAAATTTCTGATCCGGGTCCGATAATTCGGGAAAACCCGATTGGAATAGCTTGCCGGTCACAACGCATCGAGAATTGGCTTCGTCGGAGCCCGACGAATTTTTACGGATTTCCCTAGGGGTACCACTAGGGAAAATCGAGAAATCGTAAAAAGTGGTGAAATTTCTGATCCGGGTCCGATAATTCGGGAAAACCCGATTGGAATAGCTACTGGAAGCTTGCCGGTCACAACGCATCGAGAATTGGCTTCGTCGGAGCCCGACGAATTTTTACGGATTTCCCTAGGGGTACCACTAGGGAAAATCGAGAAATCGTAAAAAGTGGTGAAATTTCTGATCCGGGTCCGATAATTCGGGAAAACCCGATTGGAATAGCTACTGGAAGCTTGCCGGTCACAACGCATCGAGAATTGGCTTCGTCGGAGCCCGACGAATTTTTACGGATTTCCCTAGGGGTACCACTAGGGAAAATCGAGAAATCGTAAAAAGTGGTGAAATTTCTGATCCGGGTCCGATAATTCGGGAAAACCCGATTGGAATAGCTACTGGAAGCTTGCCGGTCACAACGCATCGAGAATTGGCTTCGTCGGAGCCCGACGAATTTTTACGGATTTCCCTAGGGGTACCACTAGGGAAAATCGAGAAATCGTAAAAAGTGGTGAAATTTCTGATCCGGGTCCGATAATTCGGGAAAACCCGATTGGAATAGCTACTGGAAGCTTGCCGGTCACAACGCATCGAGAATTGGCTTCGTCGGAGCCCGACGAATTTTTACGGATTTCCCTAGGGGTACCACTAGGGAAAATCGAGAAATCGTAAAAAGTGGTGAAATTTCTGATCCGGGTCCGATAATTCGGGAAAACCCGATTGGAATAGCTACTGGAAGCTTGCCGGTCACAACGCATCGAGAATTGGCTTCGTCGGAGCCCGACGAATTTTTACGGATTTCCCTAGGGGTACCACTAGGGAAAATCGAGAAATCGTAAAAAGTGGTGAAATTTCTGATCCGGGTCCGATAATTCGGGAAAACCCGATTGGAATAGCTACTGGAAGCTTGCCGGTCACAACGCATCGAGAATTGGCTTCGTCGGAGCCCGACGAATTTTTACGGATTTCCCTAGGGGTACCACTAGGGAAAATCGAGAAATCGTAAAAAGTGGTGAAATTTCTGATCCGGGTCCGATAATTCGGGAAAACCCGATTGGAATAGCTACTGGAAGCTTGCCGGTCACAACGCATCGAGAATTGGCTTCGTCGGAGCCCGACGAATTTTTACGGATTTCCCTAGGGGTACCACTAGGGAAAATCGAGAAATCGTAAAAAGTGGTGAAATTTCTGATCCGGGTCCGATAATTCGGGAAAACCCGATTGGAATAGCTACTGGAAGCTTGCCGGTCACAACGCATCGAGAATTGGCTTCGTCGGAGCCCGACGAATTTTTACGGATTTCCCTAGGGGTACCACTAGGGAAAATCGAGAAATCGTAAAAAGTGGTGAAATTTCTGATCCGGGTCCGATAATTCGGGAAAACCCGATTGGAATAGCTACTGGAAGCTTGCCGGTCACAACGCATCGAGAATTGGCTTCGTCGGAGCCCGACGAATTTTTACGGATTTCCCTAGGGGTACCACTAGGGAAAATCGAGAAATCGTAAAAAGTGGTGAAATTTCTGATCCGGGTCCGATAATTCGGGAAAACCCGATTGGAATAGCTACTGAAGCTTGCCGGTCACAACGCATCGAGAATTGGCTTCGTCGGAGCCCGACGAATTTTTACGGATTTCCCTAGGGGTACCACTAGGGAAAATCGAGAAATCGTAAAAAGTGGTGAAATTTCTGATCCGGGTCCGATAATTCGGGAAAACCCGATTGGAATAGCTACTGGAAGCTTGCCGGTCACAACGCATCGAGAATTGGCTTCGTCGGAGCCCGACGAATTTTTACGGATTTCCCTAGGGGTACCACTAGGGAAAATCGAGAAATCGTAAAAAGTGGTGAAATTTCTGATCCGGGTCCGATAATTCGGGAAAACCCGATTGGAATAGCTACTGGAAGCTTGCCGGTCACAACGCATCGAGAATTGGCTTCGTCGGAGCCCGACGAATTTTTACGGATTTCCCTAGGGGTACCACTAGGGAAAATCGAGAAATCGTAAAAAGTGGTGAAATTTCTGATCCGGGTCCGATAATTCGGGAAAACCCGATTGGAATAGCTACTGGAAGCTTGCCGGTCACAACGCATCGAGAATTGGCTTCGTCGGAGCCCGACGAATTTTTACGGATTTCCCTAGGGGTACCACTAGGGAAAATCGAGAAATCGTAAAAAGTGGTGAAATTTCTGATCCGGGTCCGATAATTCGGGAAAACCCGATTGGAATAGCTACTGGAAGCTTGCCGGTCACAACGCATCGAGAATTGGCTTCGTCGGAGCCCGACGAATTTTTACGGATTTCCCTAGGGGTACCACTAGGGAAAATCGAGAAATCGTAAAAAGTGGTGAAATTTCTGATCCGGGTCCGATAATTCGGGAAAACCCGATTGGAATAGCTACTGGAAGCTTGCCGGTCACAACGCATCGAGAATTGGCTTCGTCGGAGCCCGACGAATTTTTACGGATTTCCCTAGGGGTACCACTAGGGAAAATCGAGAAATCGTAAAAAGTGGTGAAATTTCTGATCCGGGTCCGATAATTCGGGAAAACCCGATTGGAATAGCTACTGGAAGCTTGCCGGTCACAACGCATCGAGAATTGGCTTCGTCGGAGCCCGACGAATTTTTACGGATTTCCCTAGGGGTACCACTAGGGAAAATCGAGAAATCGTAAAAAGTGGTGAAATTTCTGATCCGGGTCCGATAATTCGGGAAAACCCGATTGGAATAGCTACTGGAAGCTTGCCGGTCACAACGCATCGAGAATTGGCTTCGTCGGAGCCCGACGAATTTTTACGGATTTCCCTAGGGGTACCACTAGGGAAAATCGAGAAATCGTAAAAAGTGGTGAAATTTCTGATCCGGGTCCGATAATTCGGGAAAACCCGATTGGAATAGCTACTGGAAGCTTGCCGGTCACAACGCATCGAGAATTGGCTTCGTCGGAGCCCGACGAATTTTTACGGATTTCCCTAGGGGTACCACTAGGGAAAATCGAGAAATCGTAAAAAGTGGTGAAATTTCTGATCCGGGTCCGATAATTCGGGAAAACCCGATTGGAATAGCTACTGGAAGCTTGCCGGTCACAACGCATCGAGAATTGGCTTCGTCGGAGCCCGACGAATTTTTACGGATTTCCCTAGGGGTACCACTAGGGAAAATCGAGAAATCGTAAAAAGTGGTGAAATTTCTGATCCGGGTCCGATAATTCGGGAAAACCCGATTGGAATAGCTACTGGAAGCTTGCCGGTCACAACGCATCGAGAATTGGCTTCGTCGGAGCCCGACGAATTTTTACGGATTTCCCTAGGGGTACCACTAGGGAAAATCGAGAAATCGTAAAAAGTGGTGAAATTTCTGATCCGGGTCCGATAATTCGGGAAAACCCGATTGGAATAGCTACTGGAAGCTTGCCGGTCACAACGCATCGAGAATTGGCTTCGTCGGAGCCCGACGAATTTTTACGGATTTCCCTAGGGGTACCACTAGGGAAAATCGAGAAATCGTAAAAAGTGGTGAAATTTCTGATCCGGGTCCGATAATTCGGGAAAACCCGATTGGAATAGCTACTGGAAGCTTGCCGGTCACAACGCATCGAGAATTGGCTTCGTCGGAGCCCGACGAATTTTTACGGATTTCCCTAGGGGTACCACTAGGGAAAATCGAGAAATCGTAAAAAGTGGTGAAATTTCTGATCCGGGTCCGATAATTCGGGAAAACCCGATTGGAATAGCTACTGGAAGCTTGCCGGTCACAACGCATCGAGAATTGGCTTCGTCGGAGTCCGGCGAATTTTTACGGATTTCCCTAGGGGTACCACTAGGGAAAATCGAGAAATCGTAAAAAGTGGTGAAATTTCTGATCCGGGTCCGATAATTCGGGAAAACCCGATTGGAATAGCTACTGGAAGCTTGCCGGTCACAACGCATCGAGAATTGGCTTCGTCGGAGCCCGACGAATTCTTTACGGATTTCCCTAGGGGTACCACTAGGGAAAATCGAGAAATCGTAAAAAGTGGTGAAATTTCTGATCCGGGTCCGATAATTCGGGAAAACCCGATTGGAATAGCTACTGGAAGCTTGCCGGTCACAACGCATCGAGAATTGGCTTCGTCGGAGCCCGACGAATTTTTACGGATTTCCCTAGGGGTACCACTAGGGAAAATCGAGAAATCGTAAAAAGTGGTGAAATTTCTGATCCGGGTCCGATAATTCGGGAAAACCCGATTGGAATAGCTACTGGAAGCTTGCCGGTCACAACGCATCGAGAATTGGCTTCGTCGGAGCCCGGCGAATTTTTACGGATTTCCCTAGGGGTACCACTAGGGAAAATCGAGAAATCGTAAAAGTGGTGAAATTTCTGATCCGGGTCCGATAATTCGGGAAAACCCGATTGGAATAGCTACTGGAAGCTTGCCGGTCACAACGCATCGAGAATTGGCTTCGTCGGAGCCGGCGAATTTTTACGGATTTCCCTAGGGGTACCACTAGGGAAAATCGAGAAATCGTAAAAAGTGGTGAAATTTCTGATCCGGGTCCGATAATTCGGGAAAACCCGATTGGAATAGCTACTGGAAGCTTGCCGGTCACAACGCATCGAGAATTGGCTTCGTCGGAGCCCGGCGAATTTTTACGGATTTCCCTAGGGGTACCACTAGGGAAAATCGAGAAATCGTAAAAAGTGGTGAAATTTCTGATCCGGGTCCGATAATTCGGGAAAACCCGATTGGAATAGCTACTGGAAGCTTGCCGGTCACAACGCATCGAGAATTGGCTTCGTCGGAGCCCGGCGAATTTTTACGGATTTCCCTAGGGGTACCACTAGGGAAAATCGAGAAATCGTAAAAAGTGGTGAAATTTCTGATCCGGGTCCGATAATTCGGGAAAACCCGATTGGAATAGCTACTGGAAGCTTGCCGGTCACAACGCATCGAGAATTGGCTTCGTCGGAGCCCGGCGAATTTTTACGGATTTCCCTAGGGGTACCACTAGGGAAAATCGAGAAATCGTAAAAAGTGGTGAAATTTCTGATCCGGGTCCGATAATTCGGGAAAACCCGATTGGAATAGCTACTGGAAGCTTGCCGGTCACAACGCATCGAGAATTGGCTTCGTCGGAGCCCGGCGAATTTTTACGGATTTCCCTAGGGGTACCACTAGGGAAAATCGAGAAATCGTAAAAAGTGGTGAAATTTCTGATCCGGGTCCGATAATTCGGGAAAACCCGATTGGAATAGCTACTGGAAGCTTGCCGGTCACAACGCATCGAGAATTGGCTTCGTCGGAGCCCGGCGAATTTTTACGGATTTCCCTAGGGGTACCACTAGGGAAAATCGAGAAATCGTAAAAAGTGGTGAAATTTCTGATCCGGGTCCGATAATTCGGGAAAACCCGATTGGAATAGCTACTGGAAGCTTGCCGGTCACAACGCATCGAGAATTGGCTTCGTCGGAGCCCGGCGAATTTTTACGGATTTCCCTAGGGGTACCACTAGGGAAAATCGAGAAATCGTAAAAAGTGGTGAAATTTCTGATCCGGGTCCGATAATTCGGGAAAACCCGATTGGAATAGCTACTGGAAGCTTGCCGGTCACAACGCATCGAGAATTGGCTTCGTCGGAGCCCGGCGAATTTTTACGGATTTCCCTAGGGGTACCACTAGGGAAAATCGAGAAATCGTAAAAAGTGGTGAAATTTCTGATCCGGGTCCGATAATTCGGGAAAACCCGATTGGAATAGCTACTGGAAGCTTGCCGGTCACAACGCATCGAGAATTGGCTTCGTCGGAGCCCGACGAATTTTTACGGATTTCCCTAGGGGTACCACTAGGGAAAATCGAGAAATCGTAAAAAGTGGTGAAATTTCTGATCCGGGTCCGATAATTCGGGAAAACCCGATTGGAATAGCTACTGGAAGCTTGCCGGTCACAACGCATCGAGAATTGGCTTCGTCGGAGCCCGACGAATTTTTACGGATTTCCCTAGGGGTACCACTAGGGAAAATCGAGAAATCGTAAAAAGTGGTGAAATTTCTGATCCGGGTCCGATAATTCGGGAAAACCCGATTGGAATAGCTACTGGAAGCTTGCCGGTCACAACGCATCGAGAATTGGCTTCGTCGGAGCCCGCGAATTTTTACGGATTTCCCTAGGGGTACCACTAGGGAAAATCGAGAAATCGTAAAAAGTGGTGAAATTTCTGATCCGGGTCCGATAATTCGGGAAAACCCGATTGGAATAGCTACTGGAAGCTTGCCGGTCACAACGCATCGAGAATTGGCTTCGTCGGAGCCCGCGAATTTTTACGGATTTCCCTAGGGGTACCACTAGGGAAAATCGAGAAATCGTAAAAAGTGGTGAAATTTCTGATCCGGGTCCGATAATTCGGGAAAACCCGATTGGAATAGCTACTGGAAGCTTGCCGGTCACAACGCATCGAGAATTGGCTTCGTCGGAGCCCGACGAATTTTTACGGATTTCCCTAGGGGTACCACTAGGGAAAATCGAGAAATCGTAAAAAGTGGTGAAATTTCTGATCCGGGTCCGATAATTCGGGAAAACCCGATTGGAATAGCTACTGGAAGCTTGCCGGTCACAACGCATCGAGAATTGGCTTCGTCGGAGCCCGGCGAATTTTTACGGATTTCCCTAGGGGTACCACTAGGGAAAATCGAGAGAGAAATCGTAAAAAGTGGTGAAATTTCTGATCCGGGTCCGATAATTCGGGAAAACCCGATTGGAATAGCTACTGGAAGCTTGCCGGTCACAACGCATCGAGAATTGGCTTCGTCGGAGCCCGGCGAATTTTTACGGATTTCCCTAGGGGTACCACTAGGGAAAATCGAGAAATCGTAAAAAGTGGTGAAATTTCTGATCCGGGTCCGATAATTCGGGAAAACCCGATTGGAATAGCTACTGGAAGCTTGCCGGTCACAACGCATCGAGAATTGGCTTCGTCGGAGCCCGACGAATTTTTACGGATTTCCCTAGGGGTACCACTAGGGAAAATCGAGAAATCGTAAAAAGTGGTGAAATTTCTGATCCGGGTCCGATAATTCGGGAAAACCGATTGGAATAGCTACTGGAAGCTTGCCGGTCACAACGCATCGAGAATTGGCTTCGTCGGAGCCCGGCGAATTTTTACGGATTTCCCTAGGGGTACCACTAGGGAAAATCGAGAAATCGTAAAAAGTGGTGAAATTTCTGATCCGGGTCCGATAATTCGGGAAAACCCGATTGGAATAGCTACTGGAAGCTTGCCGGTCACAACGCATCGAGAATTGGCTTCGTCGGAGCCCGGCGAATTTTTACGGATTTCCCTAGGGGTACCACTAGGGAAAATCGAGAAATCGTAAAAAGTGGTGAAATTTCTGATCCGGGTCCGATAATTCGGGAAAACCCGATTGGAATAGCTACTGGAAGCTTGCCGGTCACAACGCATCGAGAATTGGCTTCGTCGGAGCCCGGCGAATTTTTACGGATTTCCCTAGGGGTACCACTAGGGAAAATCGAGAAATCGTAAAAGTGGTGAAATTTCTGATCCGGGTCCGATAATTCGGGAAAACCCGATTGGAATAGCTACTGGAAGCTTGCCGGTCACAACGCATCGAGAATTGGCTTCGTCGGAGCCCGGCGAATTTTTACGGATTTCCCTAGGGGTACCACTAGGGAAAATCGAGAAATCGTAAAAAGTGGTGAAATTTCTGATCCGGGTCCGATAATTCGGGAAAACCCGATTGGAATAGCTACTGGAAGCTTGCCGGTCACAACGCATCGAGAATTGGCTTCGTCGGAGCCCGACGAATTTTTACGGATTTCCCTAGGGGTACCACTAGGGAAAATCGAGAAATCGTAAAAAGTGGTGAAATTTCTGATCCGGGTCCGATAATTCGGGAAAACCCGATTGGAATAGCTACTGGAAGCTTGCCGGTCACAACGCATCGAGAATTGGCTTCGTCGGAGCCCGACGAATTTTTACGGATTTCCCTAGGGGTACCACTAGGGAAAATCGAGAAATCGTAAAAAGTGGTGAAATTTCTGATCCGGGTCCGATAATTCGGGAAAACCCGATTGGAATAGCTACTGGAAGCTTGCCGGTCACAACGCATCGAGAATTGGCTTCGTCGGAGCCCGGCGAATTTTTACGGATTTCCCTAGGGGTACCACTAGGGAAAATCGAGAAATCGTAAAAAGTGGTGAAATTTCTGATCCGGGTCCGATAATTCGGGAAAACCCGATTGGAATAGCTACTGGAAGCTTGCCGGTCACAACGCATCGAGAATTGGCTTCGTCGGAGCCCGGCGAATTTTTACGGATTTCCCTAGGGGTACCACTAGGGAAAATCGAGAAATCGTAAAAAGTGGTGAAATTTCTGATCCGGGTCCGATAATTCGGGAAAACCCGATTGGAATAGCTACTGGAAGCTTGCCGGTCACAACGCATCGAGAATTGGCTTCGTCGGAGCCCGGCGAATTTTTACGGATTTCCCTAGGGGTACCACTAGGGAAAATCGAGAAATCGTAAAAAGTGGTGAAATTTCTGATCCGGGTCCGATAATTCGGGAAAACCCGATTGGAATAGCTACTGGAAGCTTGCCGGTCACAACGCATCGAGAATTGGCTTCGTCGGAGCCCGACGAATTTTTACGGATTTCCCTAGGGGTACCACTAGGGAAAATCGAGAAATCGTAAAAAGTGGTGAAATTTCTGATCCGGGTCCGATAATTCGGGAAAACCCGATTGGAATAGCTACTGGAAGCTTGCCGGTCACAACGCATCGAGAATTGGCTTCGTCGGAGCCCGACGAATTTTTACGGATTTCCCTAGGGGTACCACTAGGGAAAATCGAGAAATCGTAAAAAGTGGTGAAATTTCTGATCCGGGTCCGATAATTCGGGAAAACCCGATTGGAATAGCTACTGGAAGCTTGCCGGTCACAACGCATCGAGAATTGGCTTCGTCGGAGCCCGCGAATTTTTACGGATTTCCCTAGGGGTACCACTAGGGAAAATCGAGAAATCGTAAAAAGTGGTGAAATTTCTGATCCGGGTCCGATAATTCGGGAAAACCCGATTGGAATAGCTACTGGAAGCTTGCCGGTCACAACGCATCGAGAATTGGCTTCGTCGGAGCCCGACGAATTTTTACGGATTTCCCTAGGGGTACCACTAGGGAAAATCGAGAAATCGTAAAAAGTGGTGAAATTTCTGATCCGGGTCCGATAATTCGGGAAAACCCGATTGGAATAGCTACTGGAAGCTTGCCGGTCACAACGCATCGAGAATTGGCTTCGTCGGAGCCCGGCGAATTTTTACGGATTTCCCTAGGGGTACCACTAGGGAAAATCGAGAAATCGTAAAAAGTGGTGAAATTTCTGATCCGGGTCCGATAATTCGGGAAAACCCGATTGGAATAGCTACTGGAAGCTTGCCGGTCACAACGCATCGAGAATTGGCTTCGTCGGAGCCCGACGAATTTTTACGGATTTCCCTAGGGGTACCACTAGGGAAAATCGAGAAATCGTAAAAAGTGGTGAAATTTCTGATCCGGGTCCGATAATTCGGGAAAACCCGATTGGAATAGCTACTGGAAGCTTGCCGGTCACAACGCATCGAGAATTGGCTTCGTCGGAGCCCGACGAATTTTTACGGATTTCCCTAGGGGTACCACTAGGGAAAATCGAGAAATCGTAAAAAGTGGTGAAATTTCTGATCCGGGTCCGATAATTCGGGAAAACCCGATTGGAATAGCTACTGGAAGCTTGCCGGTCACAACGCATCGAGAATTGGCTTCGTCGGAGCCCGACGAATTTTTACGGATTTCCCTAGGGGTACCACTAGGGAAAATCGAGAAATCGTAAAAAGTGGTGAAATTTCTGATCCGGGTCCGATAATTCGGGAAAACCCGATTGGAATAGCTACTGGAAGCTTGCCGGTCACAACGCATCGAGAATTGGCTTCGTCGGAGCCCGACGAATTTTTACGGATTTCCCTAGGGGTACCACTAGGGAAAATCGAGAAATCGTAAAAAGTGGTGAAATTTCTGATCCGGGTCCGATAATTCGGGAAAACCCGATTGGAATAGCTACTGGAAGCTTGCCGGTCACAACGCATCGAGAATTGGCTTCGTCGGAGCCCGACGAATTTTTACGGATTTCCCTAGGGGTACCACTAGGGAAAATCGAGAAATCGTAAAAAGTGGTGAAATTTCTGATCCGGGTCCGATAATTCGGGAAAACCCGATTGGAATAGCTACTGGAAGCTTGCCGGTCACAACGCATCGAGAATTGGCTTCGTCGGAGCCCGGCGAATTTTTACGGATTTCCCTAGGGGTACCACTAGGGAAAATCGAGAAATCGTAAAAAGTGGTGAAATTTCTGATCCGGGTCCGATAATTCGGGAAAACCCGATTGGAATAGCTACTGGAAGCTTGCCGGTCACAACGCATCGAGAATTGGCTTCGTCGGAGCCCGGCGAATTTTTACGGATTTCCCTAGGGGTACCACTAGGGAAAATCGAGAAATCGTAAAAAGTGGTGAAATTTCTGATCCGGGTCGATAATTCGGGAAAACCCGATTGGAATAGCTACTGGAAGCTTGCCGGTCACAACGCATCGAGAATTGGCTTCGTCGGAGCCCGACGAATTTTTACGGATTTCCCTAGGGGTACCACTAGGGAAAATCGAGAAATCGTAAAAAGTGGTGAAATTTCTGATCCGGGTCCGATAATTCGGGAAAACCCGATTGGAATAGCTACTGGAAGCTTGCCGGTCACAACGCATCGAGAATTGGCTTCGTCGGAGCCCGACGAATTTTTACGGATTTCCCTAGGGGTACCACTAGGGAAAATCGAGAAATCGTAAAAAGTGGTGAAATTTCTGATCCGGGTCCGATAATTCGGGAAAACCCGATTGGAATAGCTACTGGAAGCTTGCCGGTCACAACGCATCGAGAATTGGCTTCGTCGGAGCCCGACGAATTTTTACGGATTTCCCTAGGGGTACCACTAGGGAAAATCGAGAAATCGTAAAAAGTGGTGAAATTTCTGATCCGGGTCCGATAATTCGGGAAAACCCGATTGGAATAGCTACTGGAAGCTTGCCGGTCACAACGCATCGAGAATTGGCTTCGTCGGAGCCCGAGCGAATTTTTACGGATTTCCCTAGGGGTACCACTAGGGAAAATCGAGAAATCGTAAAAAGTGGTGAAATTTCTGATCCGGGTCCGATAATTCGGGAAAACCCGATTGGAATAGCTACTGGAAGCTTGCCGGTCACAACGCATCGAGAATTGGCTTCGTCGGAGCCCGGCGAATTTTTACGGATTTCCCTAGGGGTACCACTAGGGAAAATCGAGAAATCGTAAAAAGTGGTGAAATTTCTGATCCGGGTCCGATAATTCGGGAAAACCCGATTGGAATAGCTACTGGAAGCTTGCCGGTCACAACGCATCGAGAATTGGCTTCGTCGGAGCCCGACGAATTTTTACGGATTTCCCTAGGGGTACCACTAGGGAAAATCGAGAAATCGTAAAAAGTGGTGAAATTTCTGATCCGGGTCCGATAATTCGGGAAAACCCGATTGGAATAGCTACTGGAAGCTTGCCGGTCACAACGCATCGAGAATTGGCTTCGTCGGAGCCCGACGAATTTTTACGGATTTCCCTAGGGGTACCACTAGGGAAAATCGAGAAATCGTAAAAAGTGGTGAAATTTCTGATCCGGGTCCGATAATTCGGGAAAACCCGATTGGAATAGCTACTGGAAGCTTGCCGGTCACAACGCATCGAGAATTGGCTTCGTCGGAGCCCGACGAATTTTTACGGATTTCCCTAGGGGTACCACTAGGGAAAATCGAGAAATCGTAAAAAGTGGTGAAATTTCTGATCCGGGTCCGATAATTCGGGAAAACCCGATTGGAATAGCTACTGGAAGCTTGCCGGTCACAACGCATCGAGAATTGGCTTCGTCGGAGCCCGACGAATTTTTACGGATTTCCCTAGGGGTACCACTAGGGAAAATCGAGAAATCGTAAAAAGTGGTGAAATTTCTGATCCGGGTCCGATAATTCGGGAAAACCCGATTGGAATAGCTACTGGAAGCTTGCCGGTCACAACGCATCGAGAATTGGCTTCGTCGGAGCCCGACGAATTTTTACGGATTTCCCTAGGGGTACCACTAGGGAAAATCGAGAAATCGTAAAAAGTGGTGAAATTTCTGATCCGGGTCCGATAATTCGGGAAAACCCGATTGGAATAGCTACTGGAAGCTTGCCGGTCACAACGCATCGAGAATTGGCTTCGTCGGAGCCCGACGAATTTTTACGGATTTCCCTAGGGGTACCACTAGGGAAAATCGAGAAATCGTAAAAAGTGGTGAAATTTCTGATCCGGGTCCGATAATTCGGGAAAACCCGATTGGAATAGCTACTGGAAGCTTGCCGGTCACAACGCATCGAGAATTGGCTTCGTCGGAGCCCGACGAATTTTTACGGATTTCCCTAGGGGTACCACTAGGGAAAATCGAGAAATCGTAAAAAGTGGTGAAATTTCTGATCCGGGTCCGATAATTCGGGAAAACCCGATTGGAATAGCTACTGGAAGCTTGCCGGTCACAACGCATCGAGAATTGGCTTCGTCGGAGCCCGACGAATTTTTACGGATTTCCCTAGGGGTACCACTAGGGAAAATCGAGAAATCGTAAAAAGTGGTGAAATTTCTGATCCGGGTCCGATAATTCGGGAAAACCCGATTGGAATAGCTACTGGAAGCTTGCCGGTCACAACGCATCGAGAATTGGCTTCGTCGGAGCCCGACGAATTTTACGGATTTCCCTAGGGGTACCACTAGGGAAAATCGAGAAATCGTAAAAAGTGGTGAAATTTCTGATCCGGGTCCGATAATTCGGGAAAACCCGATTGGAATAGCTACTGGAAGCTTGCCGGTCACAACGCATCGAGAATTGGCTTCGTCGGAGCCCGACGAATTTTTACGGATTTCCCTAGGGGTACCACTAGGGAAAATCGAGAAATCGTAAAAAGTGGTGAAATTTCTGATCCGGGTCCGATAATTCGGAAAACCCGATTGGAATAGCTACTGGAAGCTTGCCGGTCACAACGCATCGAGAATTGGCTTCGTCGGAGCCCGACGAATTTTTACGGATTTCCCTAGGGGTACCACTAGGGAAAATCGAGAAATCGTAAAAAGTGGTGAAATTTCTGATCCGGGTCCGATAATTCGGGAAAACCCGATTGGAATAGCTACTGGAAGCTTGCCGGTCACAACGCATCGAGAATTGGCTTCGTCGGAGCCCGGCGAATTTTTACGGATTTCCCTAGGGGTACCACTAGGGAAAATCGAGAAATCGTAAAAAGTGGTGAAATTTCTGATCCGGGTCCGATAATTCGGGAAAACCCGATTGGATTAGCTACTGGAAGCTTGCGGTCACAACGCATCGAGAATTGGCTTCGTCGGAGCCCGCGAATTTTTACGGATTTCCCTAGGGGTACCACTAGGGAAAATCGAGAAATCGTAAAAAGTGGTGAAATTTCTGATCCGGGTCCGATAATTCGGGAAAACCCGATTGGAATAGCTACTGGAAGCTTGCCGGTCACAACGCATCGAGAATTGGCTTCGTCGGAGCCCGACGAATTTTTACGGATTTCCCTAGGGGTACCACTAGGAAAATCGAGAAATCGTAAAAAGTGGTGAAATTTCTGATCCGGGTCCGATAATTCGGGAAAACCCGATTGGAATAGCTACTGGAAGCTTGCCGGTCACAACGCATCGAGAATTGGCTTCGTCGGAGCCCGACGAATTTTTACGGATTTCCCTAGGGGTACCACTAGGGAAAATCGAGAAATCGTAAAAAGTGGTGAAATTTCTGATCCGGGTCCGATAATTCGGGAAAACCCGATTGGAATAGCTACTGGAAGCTTGCCGGTCACAACGCATCGAGAATTGGCTTCGTCGGAGCCCGACGAATTTTTACGGATTTCCCTAGGGGTACCACTAGGGAAAATCGAGAAATCGTAAAAAGTGGTGAAATTTCTGATCCGGGTCCGATAATTCGGGAAAACCCGATTGGAATAGCTACTGGAAGCTTGCCGGTCACAACGCATCGAGAATTGGCTTCGTCGGAGCCCGACGAATTTTTACGGATTTCCCTAGGGGTACCACTAGGGAAAATCGAGAAATCGTAAAAAGTGGTGAAATTTCTGATCCGGGTCCGATAATTCGGGAAAACCCGATTGGAATAGCTACTGGAAGCTTGCCGGTCACAACGCATCGAGAATTGGCTTCGTCGGAGCCCGGCGAATTTTTACGGATTTCCCTAGGGGTACCACTAGGGAAAATCGAGAAATCGTAAAAAGTGGTGAAATTTCTGATCCGGGTCCGATAATTCGGGAAAACCCGATTGGAATAGCTACTGGAAGCTTGCCGGTCACAACGCATCGAGAATTGGCTTCGTCGGAGCCCGGCGAATTTTTACGGATTTCCCTAGGGGTACCACTAGGGAAAATCGAGAAATCGTAAAAAGTGGTGAAATTTCTGATCCGGGTCCGATAATTCGGGAAAACCCGATTGGAATAGCTACTGGAAGCTTGCCGGTCACAACGCATCGAGAATTGGCTTCGTCGGAGCCCGACGAATTTTTACGGATTTCCCTAGGGTACCACTAGGGAAAATCGAGAAATCGTAAAAAGTGGTGAAATTTCTGATCCGGGTCCGATAATTCGGGAAAACCCGATTGGAATAGCTACTGGAAGCTTGCCGGTCACAACGCATCGAGAATTGGCTTCGTCGGAGCCCGACGAATTTTTACGGATTTCCCTAGGGGTACCACTAGGGAAAATCGAGAAATCGTAAAAAGTGGTGAAATTTCTGATCCGGGTCCGATAATTCGGGAAAACCCGATTGGAATAGCTACTGGAAGCTTGCCGGTCACAACGCATCGAGAATTGGCTTCGTCGGAGCCCGACGAATTTTTACGGATTTCCCTAGGGGTACCACTAGGGAAAATCGAGAAATCGTAAAAAGTGGTGAAATTTCTGATCCGGGTCCGATAATTCGGGAAAACCCGATTGGAATAGCTACTGGAAGCTTGCCGGTCACAACGCATCGAGAATTGGCTTCGTCGGAGCCCGGCGAATTTTTACGGATTTCCCTAGGGGTACCACTAGGGAAAATCGAGAAATCGTAAAAAGTGGTGAAATTTCTGATCGGGTCCGATAATTCGGGAAAACCCGATTGGAATAGCTACTGGAAGCTTGCCGGTCACAACGCATCGAGAATTGGCTTCGTCGGAGCCCGGCGAATTTTTACGGATTTCCCTAGGGGTACCACTAGGGAAAATCGAGAAATCGTAAAAAGTGGTGAAATTTCTGATCCGGGTCCGATAATTCGGAAAACCCGATTGGAATAGCTACTGGAAGCTTGCCGGTCACAACGCATCGAGAATTGGCTTCGTCGGAGCCCGACGAATTTTTACGGATTTCCCTAGGGGTACCACTAGGGAAAATCGAGAAATCGTAAAAAGTGGTGAAATTTCTGATCCGGGTCCGATAATTCGGGAAAACCCGATTGGAATAGCTACTGGAAGCTTGCCGGTCACAACGCATCGAGAATTGGCTTCGTCGGAGCCCGACGAATTTTTACGGATTTCCCTAGGGGTACCACTAGGGAAAATCGAGAAATCGTAAAAAGTGGTGAAATTTCTGATCCGGGTCCGATAATTCGGGAAAACCCGATTGGAATAGCTACTGGAAGCTTGCCGGTCACAACGCATCGAGAATTGGCTTCGTCGGAGCCCGACGAATTTTTACGGATTTCCCTAGGGGTACCACTAGGGAAAATCGAGAAATCGTAAAAAGTGGTGAAATTTCTGATCCGGGTCCGATAATTCGGGAAAACCCGATTGGAATAGCTACTGGAAGCTTGCCGGTCACAACGCATCGAGAATTGGCTTCGTCGGAGCCCGACGAATTTTTACGGATTTCCCTAGGGGTACCACTAGGGAAAATCGAGAAATCGTAAAAGTGGTGAAATTTCTGATCCGGGTCCGATAATTCGGGAAAACCCGATTGGAATAGCTACTGGAAGCTTGCCGGTCACAACGCATCGAGAATTGGCTTCGTCGGAGCCCGACGAATTTTTACGGATTTCCCTAGGGGTACCACTAGGGAAAATCGAGAAATCGTAAAAAGTGGTGAAATTTCTGATCCGGGTCCGATAATTCGGGAAAACCCGATTGGAATAGCTACTGGAAGCTTGCCGGTCACAACGCATCGAGAATTGGCTTCGTCGGAGCCCGGCGAATTTTTACGGATTTCCCTAGGGGTACCACTAGGGAAAATCGAGAAATCGTAAAAAGTGGTGAAATTTCTGATCCGGGTCCGATAATTCGGGAAAACCCGATTGGAATAGCTACTGGAAGCTTGCCGGTCACAACGCATCGAGAATTGGCTTCGTCGGAGCCCGACGAATTTTTACGGATTTCCCTAGGGGTACCACTAGGGAAAATCGAGAAATCGGAAAAAGTGGTGAAATTTCTGATCCGGGTCCGATAATTCGGGAAAACCCGATTGGAATAGCTACTGGAAGCTTGCCGGTCACAACGCATCGAGAATTGGCTTCGTCGGAGCCCGACGAATTTTTACGGATTTCCCTAGGGGTACCACTAGGGAAAATCGAGAAATCGTAAAAAGTGGTGAAATTTCTGATCCGGGTCCGATAATTCGGGAAAACCCGATTGGAATAGCTACTGGAAGCTTGCCGGTCACAACGCATCGAGAATTGGCTTCGTCGGAGCCCGACGAATTTTTACGGATTTCCCTAGGGGTACCACTAGGGAAAATCGAGAAATCGTAAAAAGTGGTGAAATTTCTGATCCGGGTCCGATAATTCGGGAAAACCCGATTGGAATAGCTACTGGAAGCTTGCCGGTCACAACGCATCGAGAATTGGCTTCGTCGGAGCCCGGCGAATTTTACGGATTTCCCTAGGGGTACCACTAGGGAAAATCGAGAAATCGTAAAAAGTGGTGAAATTTCTGATCCGGGTCCGATAATTCGGGAAAACCCGATTGGAATAGCTACTGGAAGCTTGCCGGTCACAACGCATCGAGAATTGGCTTCGTCGGAGCCCGGCGAATTTTTACGGATTTCCCTAGGGGTACCACTAGGGAAAATCGAGAAATCGTAAAAAGTGGTGAAATTTCTGATCCGGGTCCGATAATTCGGGAAAACCCGATTGGAATAGCTACTGGAAGCTTGCCGGTCACAACGCATCGAGAATTGGCTTCGTCGGAGCCCGGCGAATTTTTACGGATTTTCCCTAGGGGTACCACTAGGGAAAATCGAGAAATCGTAAAAAGTGGTGAAATTTCTGATCCGGGTCCGATAATTCGGGAAACCCGATTGGAAT
>CANTUQ010000474.1:0-31417 GCA_947683425.1 Excoecaria cochinchinensis
GTAGCTATTCCGATCAGGTTTTCCCGAATTATTCGACCCGGATCCGAAATTTCACCACTTTTGGCGATTTCTCGATTTCGGCGATTTCCCCTAGTATAATGCCTTCAGAAGCCCGTAAAAATTCGTCGGATCACGACGAAGCCAATCCTCGACGCATTGTGACCGGCAGGCTCCCAGTAGCTATTCCGATCAGGTTTTCCCGAATTATTCGACCCGGATCCGAAATTTCACCACTTTTGGCGATTTCTCGATTTCGGCGATTTCCCCTAGTATAATGCCTTCAGAAGCCCGTAAAAATTCGTCGGATCACGACGAAGCCAATCCTCGACGCATTGTGACCGGCAGGCTCCCAGTAGCTATTCCGATCAGGTTTTCCCGAATTATTCGACCCGGATCCGAAATTTCACCACTTTTGGCGATTTCTCGATTTCGGCGATTTCCCCTAGTATAATGCCTTCAGAAGCCCGTAAAAATTCGTCGGATCACGACGAAGCCAATCCTCGACGCATTGTGACCGGCAGGCTCCCAGTAGCTATTCCGATCAGGTTTTCCCGAATTATTCGACCCGGATCCGAAATTTCACCACTTTTGGCGATTTCTCGATTTCGGCGATTTCCCCTAGTATAATGCCTTCAGAAGCCCGTAAAAATTCGTCGGATCACGACGAAGCCAATCCTCGACGCATTGTGACCGGCAGGCTCCCAGTAGCTATTCCGATCAGGTTTTCCCGAATTATCCTCGACGCATTGTGACCGGCAGGCTCCCAGTAGCTATTCGATCAGGTTTTCCCGAATTATTCGACCCGGATCCGAAATTTCACCACTTTTGGCGATTTCTCGATTTCGGCGATTTCCCCTAGTATAATGCCTTCAGAAGCCCGTAAAAATTCGTCGGATCACGACGAAGCCAATCCTCGACGCATTGTGACCGGCAGGCTCCCAGTAGCTATTCCGATCAGGTTTTCCCGAATTATTCGACCCGGATCCGAAATTTCACCACTTTTGGCGATTTCTCGATTTCGGCGATTTCCCCTAATATAATGCCTTCAGAAGCCCGTAAAAATTCGTCGGATCACGACGAAGCCAATCCTCGACGCATTGTGACCGGCAGGCTCCCAGTAGCTATTCCGATCAGGTTTTCCCGAATTATTCGACCCGGATCCGAAATTTCACCACTTTTGGCGATTTCTCGATTTCGGCGATTTCCCCTAGTATAATGCCTTCAGAAGCCCGTAAAAATTCGTCGGATCACGACGAAGCCAATCCTCGACGCATTGTGACCGGCAGGCTCCCAGTAGCTATTCCGATCAGATTTTCCCGAATTATTCGACCCGGATCCGAAATTTCACCACTTTTGGCGATTTCTCGATTTCGGCGATTTCCCCTAGTATAATGCCTTCAGAAGCCCGTAAAAATTCGTCGGATCACGACGAAGCCAATCCTCGACGCATTGTGACCGGCAGGCTCCCAGTAGCTATTCCGATCAGGTTTTCCCGAATTATTCGACCCGGATCCGAAATTTCACCACTTTTGGCGATTTCTCGATTTCGGCGATTTCCCCTAGTATAATGCCTTCAGAAGCCCGTAAAAATTCGTCGGATCACGACGAAGCCAATCCTCGACGCATTGTGACCGGCAGGCTCCCAGTAGCTATTCCGATTAGGTTTTCCCGAATTATTCGACCCGGATCCGAAATTTCACCACTTTTGGCGATTTCTCGATTTCGGCGATTTCCCCTAGTATAATGCCTTCAGAAGCCCGTAAAAATTCGTCGGATCACGACGAAGCCAATCCTCGACGCATTGTGACCGGCAGGCTCCCAGTAGCTATTCCGATCAGGTTTTCCCGAATTATTCGACCCGGATCCGAAATTTCACCACTTTTGGCGATTTCTCGATTTCGGCGATTTCCCCTAGTATAATGCCTTCAGAAGCCCGTAAAAATTCGTCGGATCACGACGAAGCCAATCCTCGACGCATTGTGACCGGCAGGCTCCCAGTAGCTATTCCGATCAGGTTTTCCCGAATTATTCGACCCGGATCCGAAATTTCACCACTTTTGGCGATTTCTCGATTTCGGCGATTTCCCCTAGTATAATGCCTTCAGAAGCCCGTAAAAATTCGTCGGATCACGACGAAGCCAATCCTCGACGCATTGTGACCGGCAGGCTCCCAGTAGCTATTCCGATCAGGTTTTCCCGAATTATTCGACCCGGATCCGAAATTTCACCACTTTTGGCGATTTCTCGATTTCGGCGATTTCCCCTAGTATAATGCCTTCAGAAGCCCGTAAAAATTCGTCGGATCACGACGAAGCCAATCCTCGACGCATTGTGACCGGCAGGCTCCCAGTAGCTATTCCGATCAGGTTTTCCCGAATTATTCGACCCGGATCCGAAATTTCACCACTTTTGGCGATTTCTCGATTTCGGCGATTTCCCCTAGTATAATGCCTTCAGAAGCCCGTAAAAATTCGTCGGATCACGACGAAGCCAATCCTCTACGCATTGTGACCGGCAGGCTCCCAGTAGCTATTCCGATCAGGTTTTCCCGAATTATTCGACCCGGATCCGAAATTTCACCACTTTTGGCGATTTCTCGATTTCGGCGATTTCCCCTAGTATAATGCCTTCAGAAGCCCGTAAAAATTCGTCGGATCACGACGAAGCCAATCCTCGACGAATTGTGACCGGCAGGCTCCCAGTAGCTATTCCGATCAGGTTTTCCCGAATTATTCGACCCGGATCCGAAATTTCACCACTTTTGGCGATTTCTCGATTTCGGCGATTTCCCCTAGTATAATGCCTTCAGAAGCCCGTAAAAATTCGTCGGATCACGACGAAGCCAATCCTCTACGCATTGTGACCGGCAGGCTCCCAGTAGCTATTCCGATCAGGTTTTCCCGAATTATTCGACCCGGATCCGAAATTTCACCACTTTTGGCGATTTCTCGATTTCGGCGATTTCCCCTAGTATAATGCCTTCAGAAGCCCGTAAAAATTCGTCGGATCACGACGAAGCCAATCCTCGACGCATTGTGACCGGCAGGCTCCCAGTAGCTATTCCGATCAGGTTTTCCCGAATTATTCGACCCGGATCCGAAATTTCACCACTTTTGGCGATTTCTCGATTTCGGCGATTTCCCCTAGTATAATGCCTTCAGAAGCCCGTAAAAATTCGTCGGATCACGACGAAGCCAATCCGCGACGCATTGTGACCGGCAGGCTCCCAGTAGCTATTCCGATCAGGTTTTCCCGAATTATTCGACCCGGATCCGAAATTTCACCACTTTTGGCGATTTCTCGATTTCGGCGATTTCCCCTAGTATAATGCCTTCAGAAGCCCGTAAAAATTCGTCGGATCACGACGAAGCCAATCCTCGACGCATTGTGACCGGCAGGCTCCCAGTAGCTATTCCGATCAGGTTTTCCCGAATTATTCGACCCGGATCCGAAATTTCACCACTTTTGGCGATTTCTCGATTTCGGCGATTTCCCCTAGTATAATGCCTTCAGAAGCCCGTAAAAATTCGTCGGATCACGACGAAGCCAATCCTCGACGCATTGTGACCGGCAGGCTCCCAGTAGCTATTCCGATCAGGTTTTCCCGAATTATTCGACCCGGATCCGAAATTTCACCACTTTTGGCGATTTCTCGATTTCGGCGATTTCCCCTAGTATAATGCCTTCAGAAGCCCGTAAAAATTCGTTGGATCACGACGAAGCCAATCCTCGACGCATTGTGACCGGCAGGCTCCCAGTAGCTATTCCGATCAGGTTTTCCCGAATTATTCGACCCGGATCCGAAATTTCACCACTTTTGGCGATTTCTCGATTTCGGCGATTTCCCCTAGTATAATGCCTTCAGAAGCCCGTAAAAATTCGTCGGATCACGACGAAGCCAATCCTCGACGCATTGTGACCGGCAGGCTCCCAGTAGCTATTCCGATCAGGTTTTCCCGAATTATTCGACCCGGATCCGAAATTTCACCACTTTTGGCGATTTCTCGATTTCGGCGATTTCCCCTAGTATAATGCCTTCAGAAGCCCGTAAAAATTCGTCGGATCACGACGAAGCCAATCCTCGACGCATTGTGACCGGCAGGCTCCCAGTAGCTATTCCGATCAAGTTTTCCCGAATTATTCGACCCGGATCCGAAATTTCACCACTTTTGGCGATTTCTCGATTTCGGCGATTTCCCCTAGTATAATGCCTTCAGAAGCCCGTAAAAATTCGTCGGATCACGACGAAGCCAATCCTCGACGCATTGTGACCGGCAGGCTCCCAGTAGCTATTCCGATCAGGTTTTCCCGAATTATTCGACCCGGATCCGAAATTTCACCACTTTTGGCGATTTCTCGATTTCGGCGATTTCCCCTAGTATAATGCCTTCAGAAGCCCGTAAAAATTCGTCGGATCACGACGAAGCCAATTCTCGACGCATTGTGACCGGCAGGCTCCCAGTAGCTATTCCGATCAGGTTTTCCCGAATTATCCTCGACGCATTGTGACCGGCAGGCTTCCAGTAGCTATTCCGATCAGGTTTTCCCGAATTATTCGACCCGGATCCGAAATTTCACCACTTTTGGCGATTTCTCGATTTCGGCGATTTCCCCTAGTATAATGCCTTCAGAAGCCCGTAAAAATTCGTCGGATCACGACGAAGCCAATCCTCGACGCATTGTGACCGGCAGGCTCCCAGTAGCTATTCCGATCAGGTTTTCCCGAATTATTCGACCCGGATCCGAAATTTCACCACTTTTGGCGATTTCTCGATTTCGGCGATTTCCCCTAGTATAATGCCTTCAGAAGCCCGTAAAAATTCGTCGGATCACGACGAAGCCAATCCTCGACGCATTGTGACCGGCAGGCTCCCAGTAGCTATTCCGATCAGGTTTTCCCGAATTATTCGACCCGGATCCGAAATTTCACCACTTTTGGCGATTTCTCGATTTCGGCGATTTCCCCTAGTATAATGCCTTCAGAAGCCCGTAAAAATTCGTCGGATCACGACGAAGCCAATCCTCGACGCATTGTGACCGGCAGGCTCCCAGTAGCTATTCCGATCAGGTTTTCCCGAATTATTCGACCCGGATCCGAAATTTCACCACTTTTGGCGATTTCTCGATTTCGGCGATTTCCCCTAGTATAATGCCTTCAGAAGCCCGTAAAAATTCGTCGGATCACGACGAAGCCAATCCTCGACGCATTGTGACCGGCAGGCTCCCAGTAGCTATTCCGATCAGGTTTTCCCGAATTATTCGACCCGGATCCGAAATTTCACCACTTTTGGCGATTTCTCGATTTCGGCGATTTCCCCTAGTATAATGCCTTCAGAAGCCCGTAAAAATTCGTCGGATCACGACGAAGCCAATCCTCGACGCATTGTGACCGGCAGGCTCCCAGTAGCTATTCCGATCAGGTTTTCCCGAATTATCCTCGACGCATTGTGACCGGCAGGCTTCCAGTAGCTATTCCGATCAGGTTTTCCCGAATTATTCGACCCGGATCCGAAATTTCACCACTTTTGGCGATTTCTCGATTTCGGCGATTTCCCCTAGTATAATGCCTTCAGAAGCCCGTAAAAATTCGTCGGATCACGACGAAGCCAATCCTCGACGCATTGTGACCGGTAGGCTCCCAGTAGCTATTCCGATCAGGTTTTCCCGAATTATTCGACCCGGATCCGAAATTTCACCACTTTTGGCGATTTCTCGATTTCGGCGATTTCCCCTAGTATAATGCCTTCAGAAGCCCGTAAAAATTCGTCGGATCACGACGAAGCCAATCCTCGACGCATTGTGACCGGCAGGCTCCCAGTAGCTATTCCGATCAGGTTTTCCCGAATTATTCGACCCGGATCCGAAATTTCACCACTTTTGGCGATTTCTCGATTTCGGCGATTTCCCCTAGTATAATGCCTTCGGAAGCCCGTAAAAATTCGTCGGATCACGACGAAGCCAATCCTCGACGCATTGTGACCGGCAGGCTCCCAGTAGCTATTCCGATCAGGTTTTCCCGAATTATTCGACCCGGATCCGAAATTTCACCACTTTTGGCGATTTCTCGATTTCGGCGATTTCCCCTAGTATAATGCCTTCGGAAGCCCGTAAAAATTCGTCGGATCACGACGAAGCCAATCCTCGACGCATTGTGACCGGCAGGCTCCCAGTAGCTATTCCGATCAGGTTTTCCCGAATTATTCGACCCGGATCCAAAATTTCACCACTTTTGGCGATTTCTCGATTTCGGCGATTTCCCCTAGTATAATGCCTTCGGAAGCCCGTAAAAATTCGTCGGATCACGACGAAGCCAATCCTCGACGCATTGTGACCGGCAGGCTCCCAGTAGCTATTCCGATCAGGTTTTCCCGAATTATTCGACCCGGATCCGAAATTTCACCACTTTTGGCGATTTCTCGATTTCGGCGATTTCCCCTAGTATAATGCCTTCGGAAGCCCGTAAAAATTCGTCGGATCACGACGAAGCCAATCCTCGACGCATTGTGACCGGCAGGCTCCCAGTAGCTATTCCGATCAGGTTTTCCCGAATTATTCGACCCGGATCCGAAATTTCACCACTTTTGGCGATTTCTCGATTTCGGCGATTTCCCCTAGTATAATGCCTTCGGAAGCCCGTAAAAATTCGTCGGATCACGACGAAGCCAATCCTCGACGCATTGTGACCGGCAGGCTCCCAGTAGCTATTCCGATCAGGTTTTCCCGAATTATTCGACCCGGATCCGAAATTTCACCACTTTTGGCGATTTCTCGATTTCGGCGATTTCCCCTAGTATAATGCCTTCGGAAGCCCGTAAAAATTCGTCGGATCACGACGAAGCCAATCCTCGACGCATTGTGACCGGCAGGCTCCCAGTAGCTATTCCGATCAGGTTTTCCCGAATTATTCGACCCGGATCCGAAATTTCACCACTTTTGGCGATTTCTCGATTTCGGCGATTTCCCCTAGTATAATGCCTTCGGAAGCCCGTAAAAATTCGTCGGATCACGACGAAGCCAATCCTCGACGCATTGTGACCGGCAGGCTCCCAGTAGCTATTCCGATCAGGTTTTCCCGAATTATTCGACCCGGATCCGAAATTTCACCACTTTTGGCGATTTCTCGATTTCGGCGATTTCCCCTAGTATAATGCCTTCGGAAGCCCGTAAAAATTCGTCGGATCACGACGAAGCCAATCCTCGACGCATTGTGACCGGCAGGCTCCCAGTAGCTATTCCGATCAGGTTTTCCCGAATTATTCGACCCGGATCCGAAATTTCACCACTTTTGGCGATTTCTCGATTTCGGCGATTTCCCCTAGTATAATGCCTTCGGAAGCCCGTAAAAATTCGTCGGATCACGACGAAGCCAATCCTCGACGCATTGTGACCGGCAGGCTCCCAGTAGCTATTCCGATCAGGTTTTCCCGAATTATTCGACCCGGATCCGAAATTTCACCACTTTTGGCGATTTCTCGATTTCGGCGATTTCCCCTAGTATAATGCCTTCGGAAGCCCGTAAAAATTCGTCGGATCACGACGAAGCCAATCCTCGACGCATTGTGACCGGCAGGCTCCCAGTAGCTATTCCGATCAGGTTTTCCCGAATTATTCGACCCGGATCCGAAATTTCACCACTTTTGGCGATTTCTCGATTTCGGCGATTTCCCCTAGTATAATGCCTTCGGAAGCCCGTAAAAATTCGTCGGATCACGACGAAGCCAATCCTCGACGCATTGTGACCGGCAGGCTCCCAGTAGCTATTCCGATCAGGTTTTCCCGAATTATTCGACCCGGATCCGAAATTTCACCACTTTTGGCGATTTCTCGATTTCGGCGATTTCCCCTAGTATAATGCCTTCGGAAGCCCGTAAAAATTCGTCGGATCACGACGAAGCCAATCCTCGACGCATTGTGACCGGCAGGCTCCCAGTAGCTATTCCGATCAGGTTTTCCCGAATTATTCGACCCGGATCCGAAATTTCACCACTTTTGGCGATTTCTCGATTTCGGCGATTTCCCCTAGTATAATGCCTTCGGAAGCCCGTAAAAATTCGTCGGATCACGACGAAGCCAATCCTCGACGCATTGTGACCGGCAGGCTCCCAGTAGCTATTCCGATCAGGTTTTCCCGAATTATTCGACCCGGATCCGAAATTTCACCACTTTTGGCGATTTCTCGATTTCGGCGATTTCCCCTAGTATAATGCCTTCGGAAGCCCGTAAAAATTCGTCGGATCACGACGAAGCCAATCCTCGACGCATTGTGACCGGCAGGCTCCCAGTAGCTATTCCGATCAGGTTTTCCCGAATTATTCGACCCGGATCCGAAATTTCACCACTTTTGGCGATTTCTCGATTTCGGCGATTTCCCCTAGTATAATGCCTTCGGAAGCCCGTAAAAATTCGTCGGATCACGACGAAGCCAATCCTCGACGCATTGTGACCGGCAGGCTCCCAGTAGCTATTCCGATCAGGTTTTCCCGAATTATTCGACCCGGATCCGAAATTTCACCACTTTTGGCGATTTCTCGATTTCGGCGATTTCCCCTAGTATAATGCCTTCGGAAGCCCGTAAAAATTCGTCGGATCACGACGAAGCCAATCCTCGACGCATTGTGACCGGCAGGCTCCCAGTAGCTATTCCGATCAGGTTTTCCCGAATTATTCGACCCGGATCCGAAATTTCACCACTTTTGGCGATTTCTCGATTTCGGCGATTTCCCCTAGTATAATGCCTTCGGAAGCCCGTAAAAATTCGTCGGATCACGACGAAGCCAATCCTCGACGCATTGTGACCGGCAGGCTCCCAGTAGCTATTCCGATCAGGTTTTCCCGAATTATTCGACCCGGATCCGAAATTTCACCACTTTTGGCGATTTCTCGATTTCGGCGATTTCCCCTAGTATAATGCCTTCGGAAGCCCGTAAAAATTCGTCGGATCACGACGAAGCCAATCCTCGACGCATTGTGACCGGCAGGCTCCCAGTAGCTATTCCGATCAGGTTTTCCCGAATTATTCGACCCGGATCCGAAATTTCACCACTTTTGGCGATTTCTCGATTTCGGCGATTTCCCCTAGTATAATGCCTTCGGAAGCCCGTAAAAATTCGTCGGATCACGACGAAGCCAATCCTCGACGCATTGTGACCGGCAGGCTCCCAGTAGCTATTCCGATCAGGTTTTCCCGAATTATTCGACCCGGATCCGAAATTTCACCACTTTTGGCGATTTCTCGATTTCGGCGATTTCCCCTAGTATAATGCCTTCGGAAGCCCGTAAAAATTCGTCGGATCACGACGAAGCCAATCCTCGACGCATTGTGACCGGCAGGCTCCCAGTAGCTATTCCGATCAGGTTTTCCCGAATTATTCGACCCGGATCCGAAATTTCACCACTTTTGGCGATTTCTCGATTTCGGCGATTTCCCCTAGTATAATGCCTTCGGAAGCCCGTAAAAATTCGTCGGATCACGACGAAGCCAATCCTCGACGCATTGTGACCGGCAGGCTCCCAGTAGCTATTCCGATCAGGTTTTCCCGAATTATTCGACCCGGATCCGAAATTTCACCACTTTTGGCGATTTCTCGATTTCGGCGATTTCCCCTAGTATAATGCCTTCGGAAGCCCGTAAAAATTCGTCGGATCACGACGAAGCCAATCCTCGACGCATTGTGACCGGCAGGCTCCCAGTAGCTATTCCGATCAGGTTTTCCCGAATTATTCGACCCGGATCCGAAATTTCACCACTTTTGGCGATTTCTCGATTTCGGCGATTTCCCCTAGTATAATGCCTTCGGAAGCCCGTAAAAATTCGTCGGATCACGACGAAGCCAATCCTCGACGCATTGTGACCGGCAGGCTCCCAGTAGCTATTCCGATCAGGTTTTCCCGAATTATTCGACCCGGATCCGAAATTTCACCACTTTTGGCGATTTCTCGATTTCGGCGATTTCCCCTAGTATAATGCCTTCGGAAGCCCGTAAAAATTCGTCGGATCACGACGAAGCCAATCCTCGACGCATTGTGACCGGCAGGCTCCCAGTAGCTATTCCGATCAGGTTTTCCCGAATTATTCGACCCGGATCCGAAATTTCACCACTTTTGGCGATTTCTCGATTTCGGCGATTTCCCCTAGTATAATGCCTTCGGAAGCCCGTAAAAATTCGTCGGATCACGACGAAGCCAATCCTCGACGCATTGTGACCGGCAGGCTCCCAGTAGCTATTCCGATCAGGTTTTCCCGAATTATTCGACCCGGATCCGAAATTTCACCACTTTTGGCGATTTCTCGATTTCGGCGATTTCCCCTAGTATAATGCCTTCGGAAGCCCGTAAAAATTCGTCGGATCACGACGAAGCCAATCCTCGACGCATTGTGACCGGCAGGCTCCCAGTAGCTATTCCGATCAGGTTTTCCCGAATTATTCGACCCGGATCCGAAATTTCACCACTTTTGGCGATTTCTCGATTTCGGCGATTTCCCCTAGTATAATGCCTTCGGAAGCCCGTAAAAATTCGTCGGATCACGACGAAGCCAATCCTCGACGCATTGTGACCGGCAGGCTCCCAGTAGCTATTCCGATCAGGTTTTCCCGAATTATTCGACCCGGATCCGAAATTTCACCACTTTTGGCGATTTCTCGATTTCGGCGATTTCCCCTAGTATAATGCCTTCGGAAGCCCGTAAAAATTCGTCGGATCACGACGAAGCCAATCCTCGACGCATTGTGACCGGCAGGCTCCCAGTAGCTATTCCGATCAGGTTTTCCCGAATTATTCGACCCGGATCCGAAATTTCACCACTTTTGGCGATTTCTCGATTTCGGCGATTTCCCCTAGTATAATGCCTTCGGAAGCCCGTAAAAATTCGTCGGATCACGACGAAGCCAATCCTCGACGCATTGTGACCGGCAGGCTCCCAGTAGCTATTCCGATCAGGTTTTCCCGAATTATTCGACCCGGATCCGAAATTTCACCACTTTTGGCGATTTCTCGATTTCGGCGATTTCCCCTAGTATAATGCCTTCGGAAGCCCGTAAAAATTCGTCGGATCACGACGAAGCCAATCCTCGACGCATTGTGACCGGCAGGCTCCCAGTAGCTATTCCGATCAGGTTTTCCCGAATTATTCGACCCGGATCCGAAATTTCACCACTTTTGGCGATTTCTCGATTTCGGCGATTTCCCCTAGTATAATGCCTTCGGAAGCCCGTAAAAATTCGTCGGATCACGACGAAGCCAATCCTCGACGCATTGTGACCGGCAGGCTCCCAGTAGCTATTCCGATCAGGTTTTCCCGAATTATTCGACCCGGATCCGAAATTTCACCACTTTTGGCGATTTCTCGATTTCGGCGATTTCCCCTAGTATAATGCCTTCGGAAGCCCGTAAAAATTCGTCGGATCACGACGAAGCCAATCCTCGACGCATTGTGACCGGCAGGCTCCCAGTAGCTATTCCGATCAGGTTTTCCCGAATTATTCGACCCGGATCCGAAATTTCACCACTTTTGGCGATTTCTCGATTTCGGCGATTTCCCCTAGTATAATGCCTTCGGAAGCCCGTAAAAATTCGTCGGATCACGACGAAGCCAATCCTCGACGCATTGTGACCGGCAGGCTCCCAGTAGCTATTCCGATCAGGTTTTCCCGAATTATTCGACCCGGATCCGAAATTTCACCACTTTTGGCGATTTCTCGATTTCGGCGATTTCCCCTAGTATAATGCCTTCGGAAGCCCGTAAAAATTCGTCGGATCACGACGAAGCCAATCCTCGACGCATTGTGACCGGCAGGCTCCCAGTAGCTATTCCGATCAGGTTTTCCCGAATTATTCGACCCGGATCCGAAATTTCACCACTTTTGGCGATTTCTCGATTTCGGCGATTTCCCCTAGTATAATGCCTTCGGAAGCCCGTAAAAATTCGTCGGATCACGACGAAGCCAATCCTCGACGCATTGTGACCGGCAGGCTCCCAGTAGCTATTCCGATCAGGTTTTCCCGAATTATTCGACCCGGATCCGAAATTTCACCACTTTTGGCGATTTCTCGATTTCGGCGATTTCCCCTAGTATAATGCCTTCGGAAGCCCGTAAAAATTCGTCGGATCACGACGAAGCCAATCCTCGACGCATTGTGACCGGCAGGCTCCCAGTAGCTATTCCGATCAGGTTTTCCCGAATTATTCGACCCGGATCCGAAATTTCACCACTTTTGGCGATTTCTCGATTTCGGCGATTTCCCCTAGTATAATGCCTTCGGAAGCCCGTAAAAATTCGTCGGATCACGACGAAGCCAATCCTCGACGCATTGTGACCGGCAGGCTCCCAGTAGCTATTCCGATCAGGTTTTCCCGAATTATTCGACCCGGATCCGAAATTTCACCACTTTTGGCGATTTCTCGATTTCGGCGATTTCCCCTAGTATAATGCCTTCGGAAGCCCGTAAAAATTCGTCGGATCACGACGAAGCCAATCCTCGACGCATTGTGACCGGCAGGCTCCCAGTAGCTATTCCGATCAGGTTTTCCCGAATTATTCGACCCGGATCCGAAATTTCACCACTTTTGGCGATTTCTCGATTTCGGCGATTTCCCCTAGTATAATGCCTTCGGAAGCCCGTAAAAATTCGTCGGATCACGACGAAGCCAATCCTCGACGCATTGTGACCGGCAGGCTCCCAGTAGCTATTCCGATCAGGTTTTCCCGAATTATTCGACCCGGATCCGAAATTTCACCACTTTTGGCGATTTCTCGATTTCGGCGATTTCCCCTAGTATAATGCCTTCGGAAGCCCGTAAAAATTCGTCGGATCACGACGAAGCCAATCCTCGACGCATTGTGACCGGCAGGCTCCCAGTAGCTATTCCGATCAGGTTTTCCCGAATTATTCGACCCGGATCCGAAATTTCACCACTTTTGGCGATTTCTCGATTTCGGCGATTTCCCCTAGTATAATGCCTTCGGAAGCCCGTAAAAATTCGTCGGATCACGACGAAGCCAATCCTCGACGCATTGTGACCGGCAGGCTCCCAGTAGCTATTCCGATCAGGTTTTCCCGAATTATTCGACCCGGATCCGAAATTTCACCACTTTTGGCGATTTCTCGATTTCGGCGATTTCCCCTAGTATAATGCCTTCGGAAGCCCGTAAAAATTCGTCGGATCACGACGAAGCCAATCCTCGACGCATTGTGACCGGCAGGCTCCCAGTAGCTATTCCGATCAGGTTTTCCCGAATTATTCGACCCGGATCCGAAATTTCACCACTTTTGGCGATTTCTCGATTTCGGCGATTTCCCCTAGTATAATGCCTTCGGAAGCCCGTAAAAATTCGTCGGATCACGACGAAGCCAATCCTCGACGCATTGTGACCGGCAGGCTCCCAGTAGCTATTCCGATCAGGTTTTCCCGAATTATTCGACCCGGATCCGAAATTTCACCACTTTTGGCGATTTCTCGATTTCGGCGATTTCCCCTAGTATAATGCCTTCGGAAGCCCGTAAAAATTCGTCGGATCACGACGAAGCCAATCCTCGACGCATTGTGACCGGCAGGCTCCCAGTAGCTATTCCGATCAGGTTTTCCCGAATTATTCGACCCGGATCCGAAATTTCACCACTTTTGGCGATTTCTCGATTTCGGCGATTTCCCCTAGTATAATGCCTTCGGAAGCCCGTAAAAATTCGTCGGATCACGACGAAGCCAATCCTCGACGCATTGTGACCGGCAGGCTCCCAGTAGCTATTCCGATCAGGTTTTCCCGAATTATTCGACCCGGATCCGAAATTTCACCACTTTTGGCGATTTCTCGATTTCGGCGATTTCCCCTAGTATAATGCCTTCGGAAGCCCGTAAAAATTCGTCGGATCACGACGAAGCCAATCCTCGACGCATTGTGACCGGCAGGCTCCCAGTAGCTATTCCGATCAGGTTTTCCCGAATTATTCGACCCGGATCCGAAATTTCACCACTTTTGGCGATTTCTCGATTTCGGCGATTTCCCCTAGTATAATGCCTTCGGAAGCCCGTAAAAATTCGTCGGATCACGACGAAGCCAATCCTCGACGCATTGTGACCGGCAGGCTCCCAGTAGCTATTCCGATCAGGTTTTCCCGAATTATTCGACCCGGATCCGAAATTTCACCACTTTTGGCGATTTCTCGATTTCGGCGATTTCCCCTAGTATAATGCCTTCGGAAGCCCGTAAAAATTCGTCGGATCACGACGAAGCCAATCCTCGACGCATTGTGACCGGCAGGCTCCCAGTAGCTATTCCGATCAGGTTTTCCCGAATTATTCGACCCGGATCCGAAATTTCACCACTTTTGGCGATTTCTCGATTTCGGCGATTTCCCCTAGTATAATGCCTTCGGAAGCCCGTAAAAATTCGTCGGATCACGACGAAGCCAATCCTCGACGCATTGTGACCGGCAGGCTCCCAGTAGCTATTCCGATCAGGTTTTCCCGAATTATTCGACCCGGATCCGAAATTTCACCACTTTTGGCGATTTCTCGATTTCGGCGATTTCCCCTAGTATAATGCCTTCGGAAGCCCGTAAAAATTCGTCGGATCACGACGAAGCCAATCCTCGACGCATTGTGACCGGCAGGCTCCCAGTAGCTATTCCGATCAGGTTTTCCCGAATTATTCGACCCGGATCCGAAATTTCACCACTTTTGGCGATTTCTCGATTTCGGCGATTTCCCCTAGTATAATGCCTTCGGAAGCCCGTAAAAATTCGTCGGATCACGACGAAGCCAATCCTCGACGCATTGTGACCGGCAGGCTCCCAGTAGCTATTCCGATCAGGTTTTCCCGAATTATTCGACCCGGATCCGAAATTTCACCACTTTTGGCGATTTCTCGATTTCGGCGATTTCCCCTAGTATAATGCCTTCGGAAGCCCGTAAAAATTCGTCGGATCACGACGAAGCCAATCCTCGACGCATTGTGACCGGCAGGCTCCCAGTAGCTATTCCGATCAGGTTTTCCCGAATTATTCGACCCGGATCCGAAATTTCACCACTTTTGGCGATTTCTCGATTTCGGCGATTTCCCCTAGTATAATGCCTTCGGAAGCCCGTAAAAATTCGTCGGATCACGACGAAGCCAATCCTCGACGCATTGTGACCGGCAGGCTCCCAGTAGCTATTCCGATCAGGTTTTCCCGAATTATTCGACCCGGATCCGAAATTTCACCACTTTTGGCGATTTCTCGATTTCGGCGATTTCCCCTAGTATAATGCCTTCAGAAGCCCGTAAAAATTCGTCGGATCACGACGAAGCCAATCCTCGACGCATTGTGACCGGCAGGCTCCCAGTAGCTATTCCGATCAGGTTTTCCCGAATTATTCGACCCGGATCCGAAATTTCACCACTTTTGGCGATTTCTCGATTTCGGCGATTTCCCCTAGTATAATGCCTTCAGAAGCCCGTAAAAATTCGTCGGATCACGACGAAGCCAATCCTCGACGCATTGTGACCGGCAGGCTCCCAGTAGCTATTCCGATCAGGTTTTCCCGAATTATTCGACCCGGATCCGAAATTTCACCACTTTTGGCGATTTCTCGATTTCGGCGATTTCCCCTAGTATAATGCCTTCAGAAGCCCGTAAAAATTCGTCGGATCACGACGAAGCCAATCCTCGACGCATTGTGACCGGCAGGCTCCCAGTAGCTATTCCGATCAGGTTTTCCCGAATTATTCGACCCGGATCCGAAATTTCACCACTTTTGGCGATTTCTCGATTTCGGCGATTTCCCCTAGTATAATGCCTTCAGAAGCCCGTAAAAATTCGTCGGATCACGACGAAGCCAATCCTCGACGCATTGTGACCGGCAGGCTCCCAGTAGCTATTCCGATCAGGTTTTCCCGAATTATTCGACCCGGATCCGAAATTTCACCACTTTTGGCGATTTCTCGATTTCGGCGATTTCCCCTAGTATAATGCCTTCAGAAGCCCGTAAAAATTCGTCGGATCACGACGAAGCCAATCCTCGACGCATTGTGACCGGCAGGCTCCCAGTAGCTATTCCGATCAGGTTTTCCCGAATTATTCGACCCGGATCCGAAATTTCACCACTTTTGGCGATTTCTCGATTTCGGCGATTTCCCCTAGTATAATGCCTTCAGAAGCCCGTAAAAATTCGTCGGATCACGACGAAGCCAATCCTCGACGCATTGTGACCGGCAGGCTCCCAGTAGCTATTCCGATCAGGTTTTCCCGAATTATTCGACCCGGATCCGAAATTTCACCACTTTTGGCGATTTCTCGATTTCGGCGATTTCCCCTAGTATAATGCCTTCAGAAGCCCGTAAAAATTCGTCGGATCACGACGAAGCCAATCCTCGACGCATTGTGACCGGCAGGCTCCCAGTAGCTATTCCGATCAGGTTTTCCCGAATTATTCGACCCGGATCCGAAATTTCACCACTTTTGGCGATTTCTCGATTTCGGCGATTTCCCCTAGTATAATGCCTTCAGAAGCCCGTAAAAATTCGTCGGATCACGACGAAGCCAATCCTCGACGCATTGTGACCGGCAGGCTCCCAGTAGCTATTCCGATCAGGTTTTCCCGAATTATTCGACCCGGATCCGAAATTTCACCACTTTTGGCGATTTCTCGATTTCGGCGATTTCCCCTAGTATAATGCCTTCAGAAGCCCGTAAAAATTCGTCGGATCACGACGAAGCCAATCCTCGACGCATTGTGACCGGCAGGCTCCCAGTAGCTATTCCGATCAGGTTTTCCCGAATTATTCGACCCGGATCCGAAATTTCACCACTTTTGGCGATTTCTCGATTTCGGCGATTTCCCCTAGTATAATGCCTTCAGAAGCCCGTAAAAATTCGTCGGATCACGACGAAGCCAATCCTCGACGCATTGTGACCGGCAGGCTCCCAGTAGCTATTCCGATCAGGTTTTCCCGAATTATTCGACCCGGATCCGAAATTTCACCACTTTTGGCGATTTCTCGATTTCGGCGATTTCCCCTAGTATAATGCCTTCAGAAGCCCGTAAAAATTCGTCGGATCACGACGAAGCCAATCCTCGACGCATTGTGACCGGCAGGCTCCCAGTAGCTATTCCGATCAGGTTTTCCCGAATTATTCGACCCGGATCCGAAATTTCACCACTTTTGGCGATTTCTCGATTTCGGCGATTTCCCCTAGTATAATGCCTTCAGAAGCCCGTAAAAATTCGTCGGATCACGACGAAGCCAATCCTCGACGCATTGTGACCGGCAGGCTCCCAGTAGCTATTCCGATCAGGTTTTCCCGAATTATTCGACCCGGATCCGAAATTTCACCACTTTTGGCGATTTCTCGATTTCGGCGATTTCCCCTAGTATAATGCCTTCAGAAGCCCGTAAAAATTCGTCGGATCACGACGAAGCCAATCCTCGACGCATTGTGACCGGCAGGCTCCCAGTAGCTATTCCGATCAGGTTTTCCCGAATTATTCGACCCGGATCCGAAATTTCACCACTTTTGGCGATTTCTCGATTTCGGCGATTTCCCCTAGTATAATGCCTTCAGAAGCCCGTAAAAATTCGTCGGATCACGACGAAGCCAATCCTCGACGCATTGTGACCGGCAGGCTCCCAGTAGCTATTCCGATCAGGTTTTCCCGAATTATTCGACCCGGATCCGAAATTTCACCACTTTTGGCGATTTCTCGATTTCGGCGATTTCCCCTAGTATAATGCCTTCAGAAGCCCGTAAAAATTCGTCGGATCACGACGAAGCCAATCCTCGACGCATTGTGACCGGCAGGCTCCCAGTAGCTATTCCGATCAGGTTTTCCCGAATTATTCGACCCGGATCCGAAATTTCACCACTTTTGGCGATTTCTCGATTTCGGCGATTTCCCCTAGTATAATGCCTTCAGAAGCCCGTAAAAATTCGTCGGATCACGACGAAGCCAATCCTCGACGCATTGTGACCGGCAGGCTCCCAGTAGCTATTCCGATCAGGTTTTCCCGAATTATTCGACCCGGATCCGAAATTTCACCACTTTTGGCGATTTCTCGATTTCGGCGATTTCCCCTAGTATAATGCCTTCAGAAGCCCGTAAAAATTCGTCGGATCACGACGAAGCCAATCCTCGACGCATTGTGACCGGCAGGCTCCCAGTAGCTATTCCGATCAGGTTTTCCCGAATTATTCGACCCGGATCCGAAATTTCACCACTTTTGGCGATTTCTCGATTTCGGCGATTTCCCCTAGTATAATGCCTTCAGAAGCCCGTAAAAATTCGTCGGATCACGACGAAGCCAATCCTCGACGCATTGTGACCGGCAGGCTCCCAGTAGCTATTCCGATCAGGTTTTCCCGAATTATTCGACCCGGATCCGAAATTTCACCACTTTTGGCGATTTCTCGATTTCGGCGATTTCCCCTAGTATAATGCCTTCAGAAGCCCGTAAAAATTCGTCGGATCACGACGAAGCCAATCCTCGACGCATTGTGACCGGCAGGCTCCCAGTAGCTATTCCGATCAGGTTTTCCCGAATTATTCGACCCGGATCCGAAATTTCACCACTTTTGGCGATTTCTCGATTTCGGCGATTTCCCCTAGTATAATGCCTTCAGAAGCCCGTAAAAATTCGTCGGATCACGACGAAGCCAATCCTCGACGCATTGTGACCGGCAGGCTCCCAGTAGCTATTCCGATCAGGTTTTCCCGAATTATTCGACCCGGATCCGAAATTTCACCACTTTTGGCGATTTCTCGATTTCGGCGATTTCCCCTAGTATAATGCCTTCAGAAGCCCGTAAAAATTCGTCGGATCACGACGAAGCCAATCCTCGACGCATTGTGACCGGCAGGCTCCCAGTAGCTATTCCGATCAGGTTTTCCCGAATTATTCGACCCGGATCCGAAATTTCACCACTTTTGGCGATTTCTCGATTTCGGCGATTTCCCCTAGTATAATGCCTTCAGAAGCCCGTAAAAATTCGTCGGATCACGACGAAGCCAATCCTCGACGCATTGTGACCGGCAGGCTCCCAGTAGCTATTCCGATCAGGTTTTCCCGAATTATTCGACCCGGATCCGAAATTTCACCACTTTTGGCGATTTCTCGATTTCGGCGATTTCCCCTAGTATAATGCCTTCAGAAGCCCGTAAAAATTCGTCGGATCACGACGAAGCCAATCCTCGACGCATTGTGACCGGCAGGCTCCCAGTAGCTATTCCGATCAGGTTTTCCCGAATTATTCGACCCGGATCCGAAATTTCACCACTTTTGGCGATTTCTCGATTTCGGCGATTTCCCCTAGTATAATGCCTTCAGAAGCCCGTAAAAATTCGTCGGATCACGACGAAGCCAATCCTCGACGCATTGTGACCGGCAGGCTCCCAGTAGCTATTCCGATCAGGTTTTCCCGAATTATTCGACCCGGATCCGAAATTTCACCACTTTTGGCGATTTCTCGATTTCGGCGATTTCCCCTAGTATAATGCCTTCAGAAGCCCGTAAAAATTCGTCGGATCACGACGAAGCCAATCCTCGACGCATTGTGACCGGCAGGCTCCCAGTAGCTATTCCGATCAGGTTTTCCCGAATTATTCGACCCGGATCCGAAATTTCACCACTTTTGGCGATTTCTCGATTTCGGCGATTTCCCCTAGTATAATGCCTTCAGAAGCCCGTAAAAATTCGTCGGATCACGACGAAGCCAATCCTCGACGCATTGTGACCGGCAGGCTCCCAGTAGCTATTCCGATCAGGTTTTCCCGAATTATTCGACCCGGATCCGAAATTTCACCACTTTTGGCGATTTCTCGATTTCGGCGATTTCCCCTAGTATAATGCCTTCAGAAGCCCGTAAAAATTCGTCGGATCACGACGAAGCCAATCCTCGACGCATTGTGACCGGCAGGCTCCCAGTAGCTATTCCGATCAGGTTTTCCCGAATTATTCGACCCGGATCCGAAATTTCACCACTTTTGGCGATTTCTCGATTTCGGCGATTTCCCCTAGTATAATGCCTTCAGAAGCCCGTAAAAATTCGTCGGATCACGACGAAGCCAATCCTCGACGCATTGTGACCGGCAGGCTCCCAGTAGCTATTCCGATCAGGTTTTCCCGAATTATTCGACCCGGATCCGAAATTTCACCACTTTTGGCGATTTCTCGATTTCGGCGATTTCCCCTAGTATAATGCCTTCAGAAGCCCGTAAAAATTCGTCGGATCACGACGAAGCCAATCCTCGACGCATTGTGACCGGCAGGCTCCCAGTAGCTATTCCGATCAGGTTTTCCCGAATTATTCGACCCGGATCCGAAATTTCACCACTTTTGGCGATTTCTCGATTTCGGCGATTTCCCCTAGTATAATGCCTTCAGAAGCCCGTAAAAATTCGTCGGATCACGACGAAGCCAATCCTCGACGCATTGTGACCGGCAGGCTCCCAGTAGCTATTCCGATCAGGTTTTCCCGAATTATTCGACCCGGATCCGAAATTTCACCACTTTTGGCGATTTCTCGATTTCGGCGATTTCCCCTAGTATAATGCCTTCAGAAGCCCGTAAAAATTCGTCGGATCACGACGAAGCCAATCCTCGACGCATTGTGACCGGCAGGCTCCCAGTAGCTATTCCGATCAGGTTTTCCCGAATTATTCGACCCGGATCCGAAATTTCACCACTTTTGGCGATTTCTCGATTTCGGCGATTTCCCCTAGTATAATGCCTTCAGAAGCCCGTAAAAATTCGTCGGATCACGACGAAGCCAATCCTCGACGCATTGTGACCGGCAGGCTCCCAGTAGCTATTCCGATCAGGTTTTCCCGAATTATTCGACCCGGATCCGAAATTTCACCACTTTTGGCGATTTCTCGATTTCGGCGATTTCCCCTAGTATAATGCCTTCAGAAGCCCGTAAAAATTCGTCGGATCACGACGAAGCCAATCCTCGACGCATTGTGACCGGCAGGCTCCCAGTAGCTATTCCGATCAGGTTTTCCCGAATTATTCGACCCGGATCCGAAATTTCACCACTTTTGGCGATTTCTCGATTTCGGCGATTTCCCCTAGTATAATGCCTTCAGAAGCCCGTAAAAATTCGTCGGATCACGACGAAGCCAATCCTCGACGCATTGTGACCGGCAGGCTCCCAGTAGCTATTCCGATCAGGTTTTCCCGAATTATTCGACCCGGATCCGAAATTTCACCACTTTTGGCGATTTCTCGATTTCGGCGATTTCCCCTAGTATAATGCCTTCAGAAGCCCGTAAAAATTCGTCGGATCACGACGAAGCCAATCCTCGACGCATTGTGACCGGCAGGCTCCCAGTAGCTATTCCGATCAGGTTTTCCCGAATTATTCGACCCGGATCCGAAATTTCACCACTTTTGGCGATTTCTCGATTTCGGCGATTTCCCCTAGTATAATGCCTTCAGAAGCCCGTAAAAATTCGTCGGATCACGACGAAGCCAATCCTCGACGCATTGTGACCGGCAGGCTCCCAGTAGCTATTCCGATCAGGTTTTCCCGAATTATTCGACCCGGATCCGAAATTTCACCACTTTTGGCGATTTCTCGATTTCGGCGATTTCCCCTAGTATAATGCCTTCAGAAGCCCGTAAAAATTCGTCGGATCACGACGAAGCCAATCCTCGACGCATTGTGACCGGCAGGCTCCCAGTAGCTATTCCGATCAGGTTTTCCCGAATTATTCGACCCGGATCCGAAATTTCACCACTTTTGGCGATTTCTCGATTTCGGCGATTTCCCCTAGTATAATGCCTTCAGAAGCCCGTAAAAATTCGTCGGATCACGACGAAGCCAATCCTCGACGCATTGTGACCGGCAGGCTCCCAGTAGCTATTCCGATCAGGTTTTCCCGAATTATTCGACCCGGATCCGAAATTTCACCACTTTTGGCGATTTCTCGATTTCGGCGATTTCCCCTAGTATAATGCCTTCAGAAGCCCGTAAAAATTCGTCGGATCACGACGAAGCCAATCCTCGACGCATTGTGACCGGCAGGCTCCCAGTAGCTATTCCGATCAGGTTTTCCCGAATTATTCGACCCGGATCCGAAATTTCACCACTTTTGGCGATTTCTCGATTTCGGCGATTTCCCCTAGTATAATGCCTTCAGAAGCCCGTAAAAATTCGTCGGATCACGACGAAGCCAATCCTCGACGCATTGTGACCGGCAGGCTCCCAGTAGCTATTCCGATCAGGTTTTCCCGAATTATTCGACCCGGATCCGAAATTTCACCACTTTTGGCGATTTCTCGATTTCGGCGATTTCCCCTAGTATAATGCCTTCAGAAGCCCGTAAAAATTCGTCGGATCACGACGAAGCCAATCCTCGACGCATTGTGACCGGCAGGCTCCCAGTAGCTATTCCGATCAGGTTTTCCCGAATTATTCGACCCGGATCCGAAATTTCACCACTTTTGGCGATTTCTCGATTTCGGCGATTTCCCCTAGTATAATGCCTTCAGAAGCCCGTAAAAATTCGTCGGATCACGACGAAGCCAATCCTCGACGCATTGTGACCGGCAGGCTCCCAGTAGCTATTCCGATCAGGTTTTCCCGAATTATTCGACCCGGATCCGAAATTTCACCACTTTTGGCGATTTCTCGATTTCGGCGATTTCCCCTAGTATAATGCCTTCAGAAGCCCGTAAAAATTCGTCGGATCACGACGAAGCCAATCCTCGACGCATTGTGACCGGCAGGCTCCCAGTAGCTATTCCGATCAGGTTTTCCCGAATTATTCGACCCGGATCCGAAATTTCACCACTTTTGGCGATTTCTCGATTTCGGCGATTTCCCCTAGTATAATGCCTTCAGAAGCCCGTAAAAATTCGTCGGATCACGACGAAGCCAATCCTCGACGCATTGTGACCGGCAGGCTCCCAGTAGCTATTCCGATCAGGTTTTCCCGAATTATTCGACCCGGATCCGAAATTTCACCACTTTTGGCGATTTCTCGATTTCGGCGATTTCCCCTAGTATAATGCCTTCAGAAGCCCGTAAAAATTCGTCGGATCACGACGAAGCCAATCCTCGACGCATTGTGACCGGCAGGCTCCCAGTAGCTATTCCGATCAGGTTTTCCCGAATTATTCGACCCGGATCCGAAATTTCACCACTTTTGGCGATTTCTCGATTTCGGCGATTTCCCCTAGTATAATGCCTTCAGAAGCCCGTAAAAATTCGTCGGATCACGACGAAGCCAATCCTCGACGCATTGTGACCGGCAGGCTCCCAGTAGCTATTCCGATCAGGTTTTCCCGAATTATTCGACCCGGATCCGAAATTTCACCACTTTTGGCGATTTCTCGATTTCGGCGATTTCCCCTAGTATAATGCCTTCAGAAGCCCGTAAAAATTCGTCGGATCACGACGAAGCCAATCCTCGACGCATTGTGACCGGCAGGCTCCCAGTAGCTATTCCGATCAGGTTTTCCCGAATTATTCGACCCGGATCCGAAATTTCACCACTTTTGGCGATTTCTCGATTTCGGCGATTTCCCCTAGTATAATGCCTTCAGAAGCCCGTAAAAATTCGTCGGATCACGACGAAGCCAATCCTCGACGCATTGTGACCGGCAGGCTCCCAGTAGCTATTCCGATCAGGTTTTCCCGAATTATTCGACCCGGATCCGAAATTTCACCACTTTTGGCGATTTCTCGATTTCGGCGATTTCCCCTAGTATAATGCCTTCAGAAGCCCGTAAAAATTCGTCGGATCACGACGAAGCCAATCCTCGACGCATTGTGACCGGCAGGCTCCCAGTAGCTATTCCGATCAGGTTTTCCCGAATTATTCGACCCGGATCCGAAATTTCACCACTTTTGGCGATTTCTCGATTTCGGCGATTTCCCCTAGTATAATGCCTTCAGAAGCCCGTAAAAATTCGTCGGATCACGACGAAGCCAATCCTCGACGCATTGTGACCGGCAGGCTCCCAGTAGCTATTCCGATCAGGTTTTCCCGAATTATTCGACCCGGATCCGAAATTTCACCACTTTTGGCGATTTCTCGATTTCGGCGATTTCCCCTAGTATAATGCCTTCAGAAGCCCGTAAAAATTCGTCGGATCACGACGAAGCCAATCCTCGACGCATTGTGACCGGCAGGCTCCCAGTAGCTATTCCGATCAGGTTTTCCCGAATTATTCGACCCGGATCCGAAATTTCACCACTTTTGGCGATTTCTCGATTTCGGCGATTTCCCCTAGTATAATGCCTTCAGAAGCCCGTAAAAATTCGTCGGATCACGACGAAGCCAATCCTCGACGCATTGTGACCGGCAGGCTCCCAGTAGCTATTCCGATCAGGTTTTCCCGAATTATTCGACCCGGATCCGAAATTTCACCACTTTTGGCGATTTCTCGATTTCGGCGATTTCCCCTAGTATAATGCCTTCAGAAGCCCGTAAAAATTCGTCGGATCACGACGAAGCCAATCCTCGACGCATTGTGACCGGCAGGCTCCCAGTAGCTATTCCGATCAGGTTTTCCCGAATTATTCGACCCGGATCCGAAATTTCACCACTTTTGGCGATTTCTCGATTTCGGCGATTTCCCCTAGTATAATGCCTTCAGAAGCCCGTAAAAATTCGTCGGATCACGACGAAGCCAATCCTCGACGCATTGTGACCGGCAGGCTCCCAGTAGCTATTCCGATCAGGTTTTCCCGAATTATTCGACCCGGATCCGAAATTTCACCACTTTTGGCGATTTCTCGATTTCGGCGATTTCCCCTAGTATAATGCCTTCAGAAGCCCGTAAAAATTCGTCGGATCACGACGAAGCCAATCCTCGACGCATTGTGACCGGCAGGCTCCCAGTAGCTATTCCGATCAGGTTTTCCCGAATTATTCGACCCGGATCCGAAATTTCACCACTTTTGGCGATTTCTCGATTTCGGCGATTTCCCCTAGTATAATGCCTTCAGAAGCCCGTAAAAATTCGTCGGATCACGACGAAGCCAATCCTCGACGCATTGTGACCGGCAGGCTCCCAGTAGCTATTCCGATCAGGTTTTCCCGAATTATTCGACCCGGATCCGAAATTTCACCACTTTTGGCGATTTCTCGATTTCGGCGATTTCCCCTAGTATAATGCCTTCAGAAGCCCGTAAAAATTCGTCGGATCACGACGAAGCCAATCCTCGACGCATTGTGACCGGCAGGCTCCCAGTAGCTATTCCGATCAGGTTTTCCCGAATTATTCGACCCGGATCCGAAATTTCACCACTTTTGGCGATTTCTCGATTTCGGCGATTTCCCCTAGTATAATGCCTTCAGAAGCCCGTAAAAATTCGTCGGATCACGACGAAGCCAATCCTCGACGCATTGTGACCGGCAGGCTCCCAGTAGCTATTCCGATCAGGTTTTCCCGAATTATTCGACCCGGATCCGAAATTTCACCACTTTTGGCGATTTCTCGATTTCGGCGATTTCCCCTAGTATAATGCCTTCAGAAGCCCGTAAAAATTCGTCGGATCACGACGAAGCCAATCCTCGACGCATTGTGACCGGCAGGCTCCCAGTAGCTATTCCGATCAGGTTTTCCCGAATTATTCGACCCGGATCCGAAATTTCACCACTTTTGGCGATTTCTCGATTTCGGCGATTTCCCCTAGTATAATGCCTTCAGAAGCCCGTAAAAATTCGTCGGATCACGACGAAGCCAATCCTCGACGCATTGTGACCGGCAGGCTCCCAGTAGCTATTCCGATCAGGTTTTCCCGAATTATTCGACCCGGATCCGAAATTTCACCACTTTTGGCGATTTCTCGATTTCGGCGATTTCCCCTAGTATAATGCCTTCAGAAGCCCGTAAAAATTCGTCGGATCACGACGAAGCCAATCCTCGACGCATTGTGACCGGCAGGCTCCCAGTAGCTATTCCGATCAGGTTTTCCCGAATTATTCGACCCGGATCCGAAATTTCACCACTTTTGGCGATTTCTCGATTTCGGCGATTTCCCCTAGTATAATGCCTTCAGAAGCCCGTAAAAATTCGTCGGATCACGACGAAGCCAATCCTCGACGCATTGTGACCGGCAGGCTCCCAGTAGCTATTCCGATCAGGTTTTCCCGAATTATTCGACCCGGATCCGAAATTTCACCACTTTTGGCGATTTCTCGATTTCGGCGATTTCCCCTAGTATAATGCCTTCAGAAGCCCGTAAAAATTCGTCGGATCACGACGAAGCCAATCCTCGACGCATTGTGACCGGCAGGCTCCCAGTAGCTATTCCGATCAGGTTTTCCCGAATTATTCGACCCGGATCCGAAATTTCACCACTTTTGGCGATTTCTCGATTTCGGCGATTTCCCCTAGTATAATGCCTTCAGAAGCCCGTAAAAATTCGTCGGATCACGACGAAGCCAATCCTCGACGCATTGTGACCGGCAGGCTCCCAGTAGCTATTCCGATCAGGTTTTCCCGAATTATTCGACCCGGATCCGAAATTTCACCACTTTTGGCGATTTCTCGATTTCGGCGATTTCCCCTAGTATAATGCCTTCAGAAGCCCGTAAAAATTCGTCGGATCACGACGAAGCCAATCCTCGACGCATTGTGACCGGCAGGCTCCCAGTAGCTATTCCGATCAGGTTTTCCCGAATTATTCGACCCGGATCCGAAATTTCACCACTTTTGGCGATTTCTCGATTTCGGCGATTTCCCCTAGTATAATGCCTTCAGAAGCCCGTAAAAATTCGTCGGATCACGACGAAGCCAATCCTCGACGCATTGTGACCGGCAGGCTCCCAGTAGCTATTCCGATCAGGTTTTCCCGAATTATTCGACCCGGATCCGAAATTTCACCACTTTTGGCGATTTCTCGATTTCGGCGATTTCCCCTAGTATAATGCCTTCAGAAGCCCGTAAAAATTCGTCGGATCACGACGAAGCCAATCCTCGACGCATTGTGACCGGCAGGCTCCCAGTAGCTATTCCGATCAGGTTTTCCCGAATTATTCGACCCGGATCCGAAATTTCACCACTTTTGGCGATTTCTCGATTTCGGCGATTTCCCCTAGTATAATGCCTTCAGAAGCCCGTAAAAATTCGTCGGATCACGACGAAGCCAATCCTCGACGCATTGTGACCGGCAGGCTCCCAGTAGCTATTCCGATCAGGTTTTCCCGAATTATTCGACCCGGATCCGAAATTTCACCACTTTTGGCGATTTCTCGATTTCGGCGATTTCCCCTAGTATAATGCCTTCAGAAGCCCGTAAAAATTCGTCGGATCACGACGAAGCCAATCCTCGACGCATTGTGACCGGCAGGCTCCCAGTAGCTATTCCGATCAGGTTTTCCCGAATTATTCGACCCGGATCCGAAATTTCACCACTTTTGGCGATTTCTCGATTTCGGCGATTTCCCCTAGTATAATGCCTTCAGAAGCCCGTAAAAATTCGTCGGATCACGACGAAGCCAATCCTCGACGCATTGTGACCGGCAGGCTCCCAGTAGCTATTCCGATCAGGTTTTCCCGAATTATTCGACCCGGATCCGAAATTTCACCACTTTTGGCGATTTCTCGATTTCGGCGATTTCCCCTAGTATAATGCCTTCAGAAGCCCGTAAAAATTCGTCGGATCACGACGAAGCCAATCCTCGACGCATTGTGACCGGCAGGCTCCCAGTAGCTATTCCGATCAGGTTTTCCCGAATTATTCGACCCGGATCCGAAATTTCACCACTTTTGGCGATTTCTCGATTTCGGCGATTTCCCCTAGTATAATGCCTTCAGAAGCCCGTAAAAATTCGTCGGATCACGACGAAGCCAATCCTCGACGCATTGTGACCGGCAGGCTCCCAGTAGCTATTCCGATCAGGTTTTCCCGAATTATTCGACCCGGATCCGAAATTTCACCACTTTTGGCGATTTCTCGATTTCGGCGATTTCCCCTAGTATAATGCCTTCAGAAGCCCGTAAAAATTCGTCGGATCACGACGAAGCCAATCCTCGACGCATTGTGACCGGCAGGCTCCCAGTAGCTATTCCGATCAGGTTTTCCCGAATTATTCGACCCGGATCCGAAATTTCACCACTTTTGGCGATTTCTCGATTTCGGCGATTTCCCCTAGTATAATGCCTTCAGAAGCCCGTAAAAATTCGTCGGATCACGACGAAGCCAATCCTCGACGCATTGTGACCGGCAGGCTCCCAGTAGCTATTCCGATCAGGTTTTCCCGAATTATTCGACCCGGATCCGAAATTTCACCACTTTTGGCGATTTCTCGATTTCGGCGATTTCCCCTAGTATAATGCCTTCAGAAGCCCGTAAAAATTCGTCGGATCACGACGAAGCCAATCCTCGACGCATTGTGACCGGCAGGCTCCCAGTAGCTATTCCGATCAGGTTTTCCCGAATTATTCGACCCGGATCCGAAATTTCACCACTTTTGGCGATTTCTCGATTTCGGCGATTTCCCCTAGTATAATGCCTTCAGAAGCCCGTAAAAATTCGTCGGATCACGACGAAGCCAATCCTCGACGCATTGTGACCGGCAGGCTCCCAGTAGCTATTCCGATCAGGTTTTCCCGAATTATTCGACCCGGATCCGAAATTTCACCACTTTTGGCGATTTCTCGATTTCGGCGATTTCCCCTAGTATAATGCCTTCAGAAGCCCGTAAAAATTCGTCGGATCACGACGAAGCCAATCCTCGACGCATTGTGACCGGCAGGCTCCCAGTAGCTATTCCGATCAGGTTTTCCCGAATTATTCGACCCGGATCCGAAATTTCACCACTTTTGGCGATTTCTCGATTTCGGCGATTTCCCCTAGTATAATGCCTTCAGAAGCCCGTAAAAATTCGTCGGATCACGACGAAGCCAATCCTCGACGCATTGTGACCGGCAGGCTCCCAGTAGCTATTCCGATCAGGTTTTCCCGAATTATTCGACCCGGATCCGAAATTTCACCACTTTTGGCGATTTCTCGATTTCGGCGATTTCCCCTAGTATAATGCCTTCAGAAGCCCGTAAAAATTCGTCGGATCACGACGAAGCCAATCCTCGACGCATTGTGACCGGCAGGCTCCCAGTAGCTATTCCGATCAGGTTTTCCCGAATTATTCGACCCGGATCCGAAATTTCACCACTTTTGGCGATTTCTCGATTTCGGCGATTTCCCCTAGTATAATGCCTTCAGAAGCCCGTAAAAATTCGTCGGATCACGACGAAGCCAATCCTCGACGCATTGTGACCGGCAGGCTCCCAGTAGCTATTCCGATCAGGTTTTCCCGAATTATTCGACCCGGATCCGAAATTTCACCACTTTTGGCGATTTCTCGATTTCGGCGATTTCCCCTAGTATAATGCCTTCAGAAGCCCGTAAAAATTCGTCGGATCACGACGAAGCCAATCCTCGACGCATTGTGACCGGCAGGCTCCCAGTAGCTATTCCGATCAGGTTTTCCCGAATTATTCGACCCGGATCCGAAATTTCACCACTTTTGGCGATTTCTCGATTTCGGCGATTTCCCCTAGTATAATGCCTTCAGAAGCCCGTAAAAATTCGTCGGATCACGACGAAGCCAATCCTCGACGCATTGTGACCGGCAGGCTCCCAGTAGCTATTCCGATCAGGTTTTCCCGAATTATTCGACCCGGATCCGAAATTTCACCACTTTTGGCGATTTCTCGATTTCGGCGATTTCCCCTAGTATAATGCCTTCAGAAGCCCGTAAAAATTCGTCGGATCACGACGAAGCCAATCCTCGACGCATTGTGACCGGCAGGCTCCCAGTAGCTATTCCGATCAGGTTTTCCCGAATTATTCGACCCGGATCCGAAATTTCACCACTTTTGGCGATTTCTCGATTTCGGCGATTTCCCCTAGTATAATGCCTTCAGAAGCCCGTAAAAATTCGTCGGATCACGACGAAGCCAATCCTCGACGCATTGTGACCGGCAGGCTCCCAGTAGCTATTCCGATCAGGTTTTCCCGAATTATTCGACCCGGATCCGAAATTTCACCACTTTTGGCGATTTCTCGATTTCGGCGATTTCCCCTAGTATAATGCCTTCAGAAGCCCGTAAAAATTCGTCGGATCACGACGAAGCCAATCCTCGACGCATTGTGACCGGCAGGCTCCCAGTAGCTATTCCGATCAGGTTTTCCCGAATTATTCGACCCGGATCCGAAATTTCACCACTTTTGGCGATTTCTCGATTTCGGCGATTTCCCCTAGTATAATGCCTTCAGAAGCCCGTAAAAATTCGTCGGATCACGACGAAGCCAATCCTCGACGCATTGTGACCGGCAGGCTCCCAGTAGCTATTCCGATCAGGTTTTCCCGAATTATTCGACCCGGATCCGAAATTTCACCACTTTTGGCGATTTCTCGATTTCGGCGATTTCCCCTAGTATAATGCCTTCAGAAGCCCGTAAAAATTCGTCGGATCACGACGAAGCCAATCCTCGACGCATTGTGACCGGCAGGCTCCCAGTAGCTATTCCGATCAGGTTTTCCCGAATTATTCGACCCGGATCCGAAATTTCACCACTTTTGGCGATTTCTCGATTTCGGCGATTTCCCCTAGTATAATGCCTTCAGAAGCCCGTAAAAATTCGTCGGATCACGACGAAGCCAATCCTCGACGCATTGTGACCGGCAGGCTCCCAGTAGCTATTCCGATCAGGTTTTCCCGAATTATTCGACCCGGATCCGAAATTTCACCACTTTTGGCGATTTCTCGATTTCGGCGATTTCCCCTAGTATAATGCCTTCAGAAGCCCGTAAAAATTCGTCGGATCACGACGAAGCCAATCCTCGACGCATTGTGACCGGCAGGCTCCCAGTAGCTATTCCGATCAGGTTTTCCCGAATTATTCGACCCGGATCCGAAATTTCACCACTTTTGGCGATTTCTCGATTTCGGCGATTTCCCCTAGTATAATGCCTTCAGAAGCCCGTAAAAATTCGTCGGATCACGACGAAGCCAATCCTCGACGCATTGTGACCGGCAGGCTCCCAGTAGCTATTCCGATCAGGTTTTCCCGAATTATTCGACCCGGATCCGAAATTTCACCACTTTTGGCGATTTCTCGATTTCGGCGATTTCCCCTAGTATAATGCCTTCAGAAGCCCGTAAAAATTCGTCGGATCACGACGAAGCCAATCCTCGACGCATTGTGACCGGCAGGCTCCCAGTAGCTATTCCGATCAGGTTTTCCCGAATTATTCGACCCGGATCCGAAATTCTCACCACTTTTGGCGATTTCTCGATTTCGGCGATTTCCCCTAGTATAATGCCTTCAGAAGCCCGTAAAAATTCGTCGGATCACGACGAAGCCAATCCTCGACGCATTGTGACCGGCAGGCTCCCAGTAGCTATTCCGATCAGGTTTTCCCGAATTATTCGACCCGGATCCGAAATTTCACCACTTTTGGCGATTTCTCGATTTC